>JARSSU010000299.1:0-26989 GCA_029619165.1 Eurosta solidaginis | reverse complement strand
CATTGTACTTGGTGTGAGTTGAGAGTGTAGCAGAAATTTTAATGTGTATGGGCGACATCTAACTGACAATAGTACAAGCTTGAACTTTTGCTTTTCCTATGTGATACGCACGGTTGCCACACCTTGTTTTCATTTGGGACAGAATTCATCGGAAAAAGGACCAAAACCCGAAGAAATGGACGAAATTTTTTGTAGTTTTAATTGGCTTACACAACAATTCGCAATTCACGAATGTCTCGAATTCTTTGTAAAATCTTTGAGCTCCACTTTTTTAAAATTTAATTATTTACTCTTCGTTTACCCTTACGTTCAATTTTCCCATCTATGGCTCGATTCAGTAAGTGCGATCTTTGAAATTTACATTTTTTCCATGTAATTTGAAAAATGTACATTTTCAAACTCACATTAATTTAATTTACTCACATTAAAAGGTTTTACTATTGCAAGTCTTAAAGTTTGAACTGTGTAGTAATGGTCGAATTTCCATTTGACGAGGTACGAGAAATTAGTTATTATTAACAATGTTATTATTAAAGTTTCTGGGGTTCTGCTCTCCAACGGAATAATTTGGCACAAAGCATTATATCAGATCTACGTGAGCATTTGTTAAGTTATCGCTTTCCCAAAAAATATCCTGCCTTTACTTCCCATTAAAAAATATTCCTTGGGATAAGATACTTAGTATTCTAAATTATTTACACTGACATTTTTAATATCCAATATTTTGATATAATCATTGCACCTAAAATTACTCATGTTGATGGGAATAATATCAGCAGACTAAGTTTTTCTCATTGACTCTTTAGCGCAAGTCGGAAATATATAGAAACTTTTAGTTCTGTAACTGGTATTGCATTGACGGTTGTATAGCAGAAATGCTATTAACTTCCTATCCAAGCATATCTCATAGCTTGAACATAAAACATTGTAATTGCACTAATATAAAACAAATTAGTCTCACTAATTTATTTAGTTTTCAATACAGGAATGTCTTCATCAGTGACAACTCCGTCAAATTACTTCGAGATGTACGTGCATTTGCAAACAACTTTTTAAGCTCAAACAGTGACAAAAACTCTATCACGAAAAGTTTTGATAAACAATCGAAAATATCTAGCCACAAAAACAAGATTTTTTTCACCAACTATTAACGAAAATTGGTTTGCTTCAAGATCCAACACTTTTCTAACTATCTTCTAGGTGAAGTGCCATTGTTCTGCTACATTTTGTTGACATAAATTTTTTTGTAAGAAATCTATTGAGGTAAACTATAAAGGTGTGGAAAATTTTTGTGGGCAGTGTGGTTGAGCGGACCAAATGGGGGTGGAAAGGGACCATTTTTGGTCCAAATGGACCAAAGTGGCAACCGTGGTGATACGTGCAACAGCGGTAGGAACAGAGACGTAAACACAAATTTTAGAGATGCCGATTTTTTTCCTAGAAATATAACCAGCTTTAAGGGCCAATTAAACTTCCTTAACCCTACCGCCATAGTCGGCACCATACCCATATCCATAACCATCTCAATGTGATCGATTAATGGTGCCTTAAGCGGGAGTCATTGGTGCCGTATGTCGTATCGCTGTAGTCGTATCCCTAACGTATCAGCTGTTAAAATTTCATAAAATGAAAAATTACAAAACATATTCCACAAAAAATAAGTCTCTTAGTCATAATGTATCCAAAACAATGAATAAAATCTACAAAAAGTAATTAATCACACAACTCAAATATTTTTAGGTTATGGATATGGCGAGAAACCAAAAACCAATCGTTTTAGGTATGGATATGGCGAGAAACCAAAAACCCACTATGGTATGGCACCATTAATCGATTACATTGATTTCCATAAGGTAGGTTCGATCCGCTGTTTTATCTGGTTATGGTTTTATGGTTAGTCGCCATTAATTGGCCCCTTTAGGATGTCATTTCTAGATAATATCGAAGCGTGAAAATTATACAGCTAATTATCCTGTTCGTAGGAATGGGACAGATATTAACACGTTTATTGCGGCCCAATAAGTATTTCTATTGGCACCCATATAAAAAAGAAAGGAGAACTCCACTGAGTTAGGATAAACAAGTAGCGTTTCACACAATAAGATATGACTGGCACGACTTAGTACTCAAGCCAAAAGCGTCCAAGGTGGTACCATTTCTTGGAATGGGAGAAGAGGCAATCACCCCTATTATGGTTGTCAATAGTGAGGAAAATTAGTGTCGACGCTCATGAATTGGTATCGGCGTTGTCACGTCTATAACTATTGATAGGTGTTGACGGTTTTTTGGTATTGGCTATAACAATATTGAAGTTGTGTTGACGTGACGCGACACAAAGTTGTCGACACAGTTTTTCGTGACAAGCGCGGCAATACAGAATTCAACTATTAAAAATTCAAAAAAAAGCTTTTTTATGATTTGTATGCTTCTTATTATTAATTTTTTATTAAATTCAGAAAATAGTCAAAATAACCAACAACAGTCAGTTTAGTAGAATTGTGGTTGTTGTTGTTGTTGTAGCGATAAGGTTGCTCCCGAAGGCTTTGGGGAGTGTTATCGATGTGATGGTCGTTTTCGGATACAGATCCGTACGCTCCGGTACCATAGCACCAATAAGGTGCTAGCCCGACCATCTCGGGAACGATTTATGTGGCCACATTAAACCTACATGCCAGTCCCTCCCTCCCACCCTCAAGTTCCATGAGGAATTGTGGTAATGTTCTAGGGTAGCGGTCGACTGCTAAAACACGCCCAAAAAATTCAGGAGAGGTACCAAAAGACACGTATTGACCTCGATTTTAATAATCCGAAGTCGGAATATAAAAATTTACTTGCATTAGTAAATATTTGCAAAGCAGTTGCAAGCTTTCAAGTGATTCATGAAAAGGTTTTTGTGAAATTCAAGGATTTTTTATTTCCGCCTTCAGATTATTAATACCGAGGTCAATTCGGGTATTTGATACCACTCCCGAATTCAATAAGCCTTTCTCCCGGGAGTGGAGTCGAGCCCGCACTCCTACGATAGTTGAAATGGTTACAAACGCATTCAGCTACGTCATGCCTTAGTTGTTGTAAAGTTTTCCCAATTGCCTTCTTCGCATATATTATCTTCTACACATCACATATGTACTTCGTATGTAGTTATATTAAAATAATTTATATATGTATATAGCAAATAATATATGTATATCAGAACGTTTTACACCGAAATATGTACCTTGCCGCGAAAACGTTCAAAGCCCCATAACGGACGGAGGGTGACCAACCCTTGTAAAAGACCAGTTTCTTTGTCTACCGTTATGTCTATGGCTATGCTTGGTTGGTCGTACCTATTGTATTGGAATAAGCACAACGTCGACCCAAAAAACACAGGTTTTTGAATACTACGCTCTATCTGCGATATATCAAAATGTATAGTAGTTGGAACATTAAATACTTGCTTTCTTCCACCACCGGGTGGAGACATTTTTCCTCTTTCCATTAGTATTAATACGTCATTTTAAGCGAATTTTATCGCGAAAACGTCGATATGCTAATCCATTCCTTATAAATCTCATAGGAAAATAATTTTGTGAGAGCTCTAGGGTTGATCCACACAGACTTGTATGATTGCATGTCTGTTCCGGATATTGGCACTTTTTAGCCGAATTCTGGTTGTACCTGGTAACCCCATAGAGCTTCCAGGCCGATCACTGCCAATTTAACACTGTGAGCGCAATTTTAAATCGATGACAAAGTCGGAATATAAAAATTTTACTTGCATTAGTAAATATTTGCAAAAACAGTTGCAAGCTTTCAAGTGATTCATGAAAAGGTTTTTGTGAAATTTCAAGGATTTTTATTTCCGCCTTCAGATTATAATACCGAGGTCAATTCGGGTATTTTGATACCACTCCCGAATTCAATTAAGTTTTCCATTAGTGCACCACGATGTGGGAGGTAGGGAGTTGCTAATGGTGTACTAAAGAGAAATCCAATCATCTACAATATATTCACTAAAGTTCGTAAACAAATTCCTTGTGTGTATTTTGCCTGGAATGCTTAATTGTGCACTAATAGATTTTAGCAGTTCCACAAACTGTCCACTAAACAAAAAATTAACTCAATACAAATTGTAAATAAACAGCTCTCAAAATATAGGGATCGTATTTTTATCGATATCACGTCGACATCAATACATTGCCTTAAGCCGGAGTCAATGGTGCCGTATGTCGTATCGCTGTATCCGTATCCCTAATACGCCAATTACACGGCTCAAGTTTCCTTGTGCCAATTACCAATTTGCACAAGGAATTTGACCGGTGTATGCACTGGTTGCGCTATTTGCGCAGAGAACTGCGCTAAAATCAAAACGATTTTGATATTTACGCATGTCTGCAAATATACACATGCTTTGTTTCTTCGTGTATGGTGAATCTTACACAGTTTACTGTGGTCCTGATAATATAACATCAGTAATTATTGCTTAAAATCTTAATATCGAAGGCGTAAGGATCATCTCTAGCTTGTAACAGGAATTTACACAAAATTTAATAATACAAAATAATTTTTTATACAATAGAACACATGTTTCATTTGTTGCGCTAGTTGAAAATGAATATTGCGCAGTGCTGCAATGAGTTGAGCTGGTCTTGCAATTAAAATATATATTTTATAAGTACAATGGAAATAAACGCTTCTGGTGCGAGTTTTTCGACTTATACCGGGAATTACCAGCACTGTGGAAAATAAATAGTGATTTTTTATACAATTAGTGCCTTTTTTATACAATTAAAACACATGTTCAAATTTTGCGCTACTTTAAAAATGAATATTGCGCAGTGTTTTTGAGCCGTGTATGTCAAAATTTTCATTTGCACAAATTTCGTCGTTTTATATTTGCGCATGGTTTTTGTGTCATGCATGGGCCGTCTAACGTAATCAGCTGTTTATCGTTACGACGGTAAACCAAAACCCAATTGGTTGCTACGATACGGTTACGACCTTAGCGGAACCAATAATCGATTGCATTGATTCTCATAAGGTTGGTCGAATCAGCTGTTATAAGGTACCCGATAAAGCACCAATGTCTCCAGCTTTAGTAAATACCAATTATGCATTGACGTGACATTGATGTTGATACGACGTGATGTCGACGACGATACGAAACTGATGGTTGACGTTGACAACCATAATAGGGGTGAATATTTTGGTCGTTTTTCGAACATAATTCTTAAACATCACTAAGGATCGGCGAATATAATAGCCGTGTTTTTAACACGCGTATATCCGTTTACGCTTAAACTTTATATTGACTGCTAAGAGACAAACTATAAATACACCTCTGAAATTGCTGCGCATAAATTTTGTCCTACTAAATTTCAATACGCATTATACTCAGATGTAACTGAAATATGTGTCTTTGTTTCACCCTGTACACTAATTCTATGTATTATATGTGTGTCCACAATTCATCGCAACTGATTCAGCTATATGTTATACCTATGGCCATCAGAGCGTTGCGTCTCCGCTTGTCGGTACACCCTGTTGCTGTAGCTAGTTGTTTTACCACAGCCGCTAGATGGGTCTCCTAAGCATTATCTAAGCGAAGATAGGCGTTTTTAACACGCGCAAACGAAACGTATACGCGCGTGTTAAAAAACACGGCTAATATATACATACATTCCTACGAATCTTCCAATGATACAACATTTGTGGAGTTCCCCGTTTAATTATATTCACCCTGATCTTGACAATAAATAAAACACAAAATTGTTTAGTTAAACTATATCATTATTCCTTTATTATTAGTAGGTTCTAGCCTTACTAAATAAATTAATTTCTTAATAAACAATGTCCAATAGCATTTTATAATTGTCTGAACATTTATTTTTGTTTTTCATTGAGCTACAATTCAGTCTTTTATATAATAAAAATTATATTGTGAAAAAAACAAATAAGGTGCCGCAGAATAATTTAAAAATATAATGCTGTTATTTGTAAGTCTAATACAAAAGGTAAATACAATTTTCAACATTTTAAATTAAAAGTAAATACAATATGGTTACAAAATCGACTTAAAATTTATCACAAAGGCCAGTGTTGTGAATTTTCATAAAATAGATTCTTCTAAAGAACAAGCGTTTTTTAGGTGTATATATATAAATTAAAAATAATTATTTGGTTTTATTAAAAAAAAGTGTTTTGGTAAAGAATTTCATATACGCGACGTAAAGCAAATTAATCAATTATTCATGCTAAATTAATTTATGTTTTCACCACAGCTGTGAGGTGATCAAAAAAATTGTTTAACGACAAACATGCAACCCTGTTACATTTGTTTTGATGTTTATTTTGTCATTTTCTTCGCTTCTTATTGCCCGTTTGACATTTATATTTTGGAATTTCACAATTGCGTTGTTTTGCTGTTATCATTTGTGTTTTTTCAACAAATAAACATAGTTAAGTTATATTGAAAATAATATAACCAACGAAAGAATGCCAGCTAGAAAGAAGACTGGTGGTGCAAGTAACGGCGGTGGTAGTGCAATACATCAGATGCATCCAAGTATGGTGATGATGCATATCGACAAAAGAGACAGAGAAATAATGATGTTAGTTATATTTAATATTTATATTTGATTATACATATATATGTAGCTACTAAAAACGTAATACATTTATAGGCCGTGAAGAAAACACGTCAAAAATCAAAGGAGACCGCAACTGAACGCAAACGTAATGTGGAACGCCTCAAAATGAGAATATCAAGTTGGAGGCATCAATCAAAGAGGTGAAGGAGCATGTGGAGACGCTTAAAAACTTATTATTGAATAATGTGCAAAAAGATGAACAAGAGGCCGTATTACAACATATATTAAATGAACCAACAGATGATGAGGACGAGGGTTTGGGTGATACATAAGATAATATTGTACATAATTTTAAATTATAGGATAAATGTGACATTGTAAGATTAAGGTAAATGTGGTATTTGTAATAAAAGCTCTTAAATGATATAAAATGTTTGAGAAATGCAGGCGGTAAAGATATACATTTTTTTTTCAACAAACATATCGCTCATTTACTTCAATAGTCTCATAACTCAAAAAACAAAATTTTCCAGGAGAGCTATTCAAAGATTTTAACTGCCATACGTTTGCGCATATAAAGGCATATTTCATTTTTATAGCACGTGGTAAATATTAACTGATCACAACGATTTTTTTTATACAACATAGATCATGATATTGGGTACGCTTATATGTTATTAACTCAAAAGTCGTGTTTTTTTAGTTATGACACTATTGAACTAAATGAGCGATATGATTCTCTAAGCTTGTTGTAAGGTTGTCCAAGTGCATTCAAAGGATTGGACATGGTATGAATTGTCGAGCCACCCAAATGTGGTTATAGACAAACATGCACAACTGCACAGCTCTCTTTGTTTCAAGATTGGAACATTAAAAAAATTAGGCAAAAGCATAGAAACTTTCTCATCTTACGACAGACATATGTCTATCGTTAGTTGTTTACTCTATTTTATTTATGTTAATAATCACCCTTATCGCTAGTTTTATTTTCACCCGAAAATATTCACAGTTTTTGTTCACCCTATCGCAGAGGGTGGCGAAAAAATTTTTCATGTTCGAAAAAGATTTCACCAAATGTGTTCACTTATATTTTACAGGCGAACGAGAGGAAAACAAAATTTAAGTAATTTTTTGTTTGAAATTTGATACTCTTATAATTATATGTTCTTTTATTATTAGAAATAAATCAATAATAATGCACAATCGGAAGCTGAGTGGAAGAAGTGAAATTCCTGTATTGCTGTAAATTTTATTTTTTATGACAACGTATCAGTGGCCAAGTTATGCATTGTGGACAAAGCAACGGTTCAAAATGTTGAGCACCTCACTGAAACACGATTGGCTAAGACCCACTTCATGGTCCTTTCCGACGCCTTTTCCCTATGCGAAAAAACGAAGACATGTACACAATTTTACATTAGTGGAACTCCAAATTTTTGCTTCAATGGTTGGTGGCGAGGAGTGGTAAGAATAATTAGCAAATATTAGAATGCCGACTTGTTTACCTGTAATATTGGCGAAAACTAATTGAAAAAATTGACTTGTTATTCAAAAGTGCTGAAAATAGTAAATTTAGCTTACAGTGAATCATTTAGCTCCAAAGTGTTAGAACTGTCCCTTCATTGCCTCCGAACCACTTTCACATTTATGTATATTCTCCTCACGCTCAATCAATACCAACCTAAGTGCAATACTAAACGTTATTTTATAAATGTTTTATTTCTATTTTTGTTGTATTTTAAGGAAATATATGCTTGGTTACAAAATTTAAACAATTGTAAGTAAATTATTTGTTCACTGCCAATTCGCAATAGAGCATCAGTTCTTTCGAAGTGAACTTTTGTTCGCCCGAAATGGCCGATAGGCGGAAAAAGTTCACCCGAACAAAAGAAGTGAAGGCGAACACTTTTCGCGTGAACTTCGCGATAAGTGTGAATTTAACTTGTTCTCTACTTTCAATATTTCAATATTTTTAATTATGTTACCTTTTTAAAATGAAATGTTATCTTTCAAATTTTTTAAAAGTGAATATGTTTAATTAAATATAAAATAAAATTTATTTAAATATATAGTCTAATACTATATATAATTAAGGGGAGTAAATGTAGGGTCTAACATTTTTTTTTATCTTTCAGAATATTTAAAAATATTATTCAATTTTGTAGATTAGAAATTTACATATATTCTTGTAATAAATTATATTAAAAATATTTAATAATTTTGGAAAAATTTAAACAACGTGACATCAGGACGGACAAGGCGACAGCTGTTGCGATTATACCTTGTAAATCTCTTCAAAGCCCTTTCTCCGGGATTGGGAGTCGAGCCCGCACTCCTACGATAGTTGAAATGGTTACAAACGCATTCAGCTACGTCATGCCTTAGTTGTTGTAAAGTTTTTCCCAATTGCCTTCTTTCGCATATATTATCTTCTACACATCACATACTTCGTATGTAGTTATATTAAAAATAATTTATATATGTATATAGCAAATAATATATGTATATCAGAACGTTTTACACCAAATATGTACCTTGCCGCGAAAACGTTCAAATCCCCATAACGGACGGAGGGTGACCAACCCTTGTAAAAGACCAGTTTCTTTGTCTTACCGTTATGTCTATGGCTATGCTTGGTTGGTCGTACCTATTGTATTGGAAGAAGCACAACGTCGATCCAAAAAACACAGGTTTTTGAATACTACGCTCTATCTGCGATATATCAAAATGTATAGAAGTTTGGAACATTAAATACTTGCTTTCTTCCACCACCGGGTGCAGACATTTTTCCTCTTTCCATTAGTATTAATACGTCATTTTAAGCGACTTTTATCGCGAAAACGTCGATATGCTAATCCATTCCTTATAAATCTCATAGGAAAATAATTTTTGTGAGAGCTCTAGGGTTGATCCACACAGACTTTGTTGGATTCTGTAGGCGGCTTCGATTAAAAACTTTCAGTTTTCTGGTCAATATATACGAGCCTTCTCACTACTACGTTCTTAAAATTTTATTATACATTATAGGTTTTTTTGTTGTATTTTTGTTCCGGGATTAAACATTTTTATCAAGTCTAACCTAAATTAATTTAATCTATTATAATATTTTTTAAGTAATTGATTGTACTACAAAAGATTTTTGATCTTATTGTTCTAATATCTTCCTAATAAATGAATGATTGAATGTCTGTTCCGGATATTGGCACTTTAGCCGAATTCTGGTTGTACCTGGTAACCCCATAGAGCTTCCAGGGCGATCACTGCCAATTTAACACTGTGAGCGCAATTTAAATCGATGACAAAGTTCTGCAAATCTCGCCTAATTTAAAATTTTTCTTTAACTTCCTATCTTGAAATTTGATTGAAGAGCGTGGTGTGTCTGATCTTGTTGTAAACCACAAGACCTCAACGTATCGATGCCTGAAGGGAATAACACCCTATTGAATTTATACTAAGATAGGGAATTTTTAAAATATACTGATATAGTTTTGAAACGACAATGCAATAATAACACTTGTGCAATAAATATATTCGTCTAAAAGTAAAAACGGAAACTTACCATCAAAAATATCCAATTTGGCTAAATGTAATGAAAATACTTCGTCCATTTTATGTCGTGGATTATGTCGCTTATTTGATTTCTAAACTTTTTACCCAACAGTTCAAGACTAAATGGCTTATCGTAGTGCCGCTGTCAGTTAAAAATTCAAATATACCCTGATAACGTACGTAGTACAAACACATATACACATACTTAGCGTAGTGAGCACATAATAATACTTTAATAATTGTGCTATCAAATGTGGTTATAAAAAAAGAGTAGCAACGTTAGCGCTTTTTCTTTTATTTATTCAACACGCTCTTCTTTTCCACGAATACTTTTATTGATGTACGTGTGTCCGTATGTAGTTAGTATTATATTCTATTTGCGCTTTAATGTGATAAAGTTGACTGCATGTTTAAACTGTATGTTGTTTGATTTTTCATAATCATCAATTTGTTGCTTTAATTTCCTTCCTTTTCAAATGTGCAGCTGTAAAGCTTAATTAACGTTGATTACGAAACGGAAGAAAATATGTAATAGTATGTGGGTGTCATCAACTATGGGCAGCGAGCTCTCTAGTTAGTCATATACACTCTAAAAAAAGATTATAAAATGAATAATTATTAATTGAATAATGTTTACATTCTTTCTTGCGTCGGTATGATAAGTACGTATGTAAGTATGTATTTCCAATTTTATGTAGTTGAAATTCGACATCGCACATGTACATCCAAACAGTGTTGAGCTGAAAACATGACTGCCTCTCCAATATATACTTAGAGATTATTTCTTTTTAACATGTATTATTCCGGTGGGTAGTGAAGTTTTAGTTAATCGGTTATACATATGTACATATATGTAGATTGGTCAATTTTGAAAGAAGGTAGTCCATAAGTCATGTTACTTAAAAATTCGAGAATTTTAGTTAGTTTTATATCTACCCAACAAACATTTAGGTTAGAAAACGATTAGAATCGAATCGAATTCTAATGTATTTCTCTAAGGTAAAAGGTTAGAGGACGATTTGCGAAACTTCGCGAATTATAGCATTCTCAACAAAAAGAGACTTCGTTCTCGATATCGAGAAAAGGGTTAGAATTCTAATCGAATGCTAACGTCAATTGCTAATGGGTTTCTAATGAGAATTTTGAATTGATGCGCAATTAAGTTCAGTTATTTAAAAACCACGAAATTTTCATTGTTTCATTATATCAAATACTTTTATTTGGTTATAAGCTTATAAATTATAATAAAATAAAAATAATTCAAAATCCTATCGTGTTTCACAGTTTTCAGTACTAGTTATTGTGTTAAAATTTTCGCTTCCACTTATTTCCCCAGGATTGAGCTCGCCATTGGTTTGAGGTACGGATGAGGAAGCGTTTTCTTCATGCCATTTAAACAGCTCTTCAATAATCTGCTCGCTTTCCCTTTTTAACTTTTTTTGATCCATTTTCACTTACTAGTATTTATTATTATAAATAAAATAAACTTGTTTCGCAGCTTATAATATTTCCACACAACAAAGATGACTGATCATGTCGTGTAAATAATCGATAACTGTGACAATAATCATAACATCGCATTTCTAGTGTTATTAGAATCGTTTCACAGTCAAATTCTAACCTAGTTCTCTAACCTATTTTTCAATTCGAAATGCACTAGAGAACTACATTAGAAATCTAATGTAAAGCTACAATATTTCTCTAACGTTAGATACTGTGTTTGCTGGGTATATCCTGCAAAGGACCATCAACACCGATAACACTCCCCCAAACCTTCGGGGAGTGTATTTGGCGTTAATACAACAACAACAACAACAGCAACAACATGTCCTCGAATAGCATACGAACTACTGTGTTGTTGATGTAACGCGCAAAAACCACAAAGTTTATGAGAGCGTAACGGATGTCTTTTGCTAGAAGTGAATTTTGTATGCTCCAGTAGTAGCATCTTCTGGTCCTAGCCGCATTGCCGCGGAGTAGACTTTCGACATCCCACACATTCGAAACTGTTAAGTATCTAATCCATTCCACTTTCAAGTCTTGGATACATGGGATATTTCTTGAACCAACTTAGTTGAAAGTAATTTTAATTGACGCCAACTGGCTTTACAGATTTTTTTTTCAGTTAGTGTTAATTGGATTTTCTTTTGACTCGATCATCGATTGCCTGAACTTAAACCGGCCCTCAAATGGTTGAAATATTATTTGTAAACTGTATACATAGACGGCTCGAAATCGCACACTTATCTACATAGGTAAACAGGCAAATTATATACAAAGCATATCCGGTCGGCTACTATATTAAGGCATTTGAAATTCTATAAACACAATACCAATAACAATAACAAAAATAAATTAAGCAATGCAGATTGCTAACTCAAACATATTTACAAATGTATATCTGTACAATGTACAACAAGCACATAAATCATCGATTCATGCCCAAATTTTCTTACACATTCGACATTGAATTTGATATTTACAATTTTGGGATCTTCTACATGGCAATGTCTGTATATACAAAAAAGAAAAAGCGAAAAATAGCTGAAGCAGAAACGGTGGTGCATTAACCATGCACCCATGCAAAGAATTTGCGAAAGCCTTTCACATAAATATGTACATGCATGACCATGTTAGCACAAGAGTATTACAGTCGCACATGCATACAAAAACTTGGTCATATTGCTTTAGTGTTTTTGTTTATTCGTGTTGGATTTTATATAAGGTGCCACGATTTTCAAACTTTGCTGATTTGTAGGGGTAGAGGGGGTCCTAAAAATCACAAAATTATCATCCACAACTCTAGCAAACTCTTAGTTATGAAATATAAGCTTTTTCATTTCCAAATTTAGTAAAATTTCAACTTAAGTCCTGCACTTAAAATTCGGGTCGCATATGTCGATAGCGGTATCAAAAGACGCGTATTTGCGTCAAGATTCAGAATCCGAAAGCAGAAACTACATTTTTTATCTCGTTTAAAAGTTATTCGCGGAAAACCCGTCGGTACTATTGTCGCTTTTTTCGTTGTTGCAATTAAACGAACAACAAATAACTTTTAAATTATAAGTTTGCGCACTTTAAAATATATATATTTGTTATCGGGACAACTCCCTCTTTCATTTGATACCAAGTTTTACCCCGAACTCGGGGGGTGCTATTCTAAAATTTTCCCATTTTTACTCAGCCTCTGTTAAATATAAAATTTATTTTTATTTATTTACCGTATTTTCCCCAATGAATTCTCACAAAATCACATCCGTTCTGCACAAATTTAAAAGCAATTTTTTTTTGTTTTATTCACAAACACAAAAGCTTTGAAGTATATGATGAGTGTTGATTATCAATTCTGATATCGACTATAAAGATGGTAGTCATAAAAGTCGTAATAACTAGAGTTGCAAGTTAGCGGTTGTCTGTAATTTTGTCGAACTGTCGTAAGTTTGCAAGGCCACATTTCCACATCTAATTGGATTGGTGTTATGTATAAAAATAGCCGGATTAATGCGGCAGTTACCCACCGACGTGTGCCGTACGTAAGACGGTTGTCGTACGAAGCACGTTTGACCGAACTCTCAAGCCCGTAGGAATCATGTGTGCGTCTGTGTACATATACATAACATATTTGTGTGTGTATTGTTTACAGATAGCACTGTTGCCATTGCCCATTTTGCATGCATGCACACATCACTTTTTCCATTTAATTTTTGATGTTGTAAAAGGCTGGAATTAATATTAAATAAATATAAATAGATTACATATTTATAATCTGCACCTTTACATAATTATTTCGAATTAATTTCACAATTTTTCAAACTTTAATTAGGTGTTTTTGCATAAAACTGCAAACGGTCAAAAATTAGCGCACAAAAGTTTACTAGGCAACTCTGTCTAGTGAAAGAGCGATCAGCTGACACGTTCTTACGGAAAAAATCAAAATTGTTTTGATTTCTATGTTCCGGGCTACGTACGTACGGGCGTTGCACGTCGGTGAGTTTTCGTTTACATTGCACACTCATAAGATAGGTTTTGTCAGCTGACACGTTTTTGGTACGTACGTTCGTGGGTAACTGCCGCATAAGCTGGAGTCATTGGTGCCGTATGTCGTATCGCTGTATCCGTATCCCTAACGTAATCAGCTGTTTATCGTTACGACGGTAAACCAAAACCCAATTGGTTGGCTACGATACGGTTACGACCTTAGCGGCACCAATAATCGATTGCATTGATTCTCATAAGGTTGGTCGAATCAGCTGTTAAAAGGTTACCGATACGGTTACCGATAAAGGACCAATGTCTCCAGCTTTATTTTTACACGCGTATACGTTAATGTTTGCGCGTAAAAGAATGCTGGGGAATATTTTGAATAAGTTGCCACGCTTTTCCAACTTTTTTTTCGAGGGGTGGCGGGGGTCCTAAAAAACACAAAATTATCATCCGCAACTCTAGGAAACTCTTAGTTTATGAAATAAAAGCTGTTTAATTTCCAAATTTAGCAAAATTTCAATTAAGTCCTGCACTTAAAATTCGGGTCGCACATGTCGATAGCGATATCAAAAGACGCGTATTTGCGTCAAGATTTAGAATCCGAAAGCAGAAACTATATTTTTTATCTCGTTTAAAAGTTATTCGCGGAAAACACGTCGGTACTATTGTCGCTTTTTCGTTGTTGCAATTAAACAAACGAAAACATATGAAGGTTGTGAATAGTGTTGCCAGCTCCGCAACAATATCTTTTTATCTTGGTAAATCATTATAAAATATATAGTTTCTGGCACTTCGACATAAATGCAAACAAACACACTATCAATGTATTTTGTTTTGTAATTCTCTGATTAATTTGAAATTAATATATTTAATTGGAACAAGTGCAGAATACATACATTTGTCAAAAAATAAAAAATTGGACTTTATAGAGATTTTTATGCTGATTTCAAGGTAATTCTGCGTAGAACACCTTTCGGCATAGGCGGCCTGGGGAATATTTTGAATAAGGTGCCACGATTTTCCAACTTTTTTTTTGAGGGTCCTAAAAAACACAAAATTATCATCCGTAACTCTAGAAAACTCTTAGTTTATGAAATATAAGCTTTTTAATTTCCAAATTTAGCAAAATTTCAACTTAAGTCCTGCACTTAAAATTCGGGTCGCACATGTCGATAGCGGTATCAAAAGACGCGTATTTGCGTCTCGATTCAGAATCCGAAAGCAGAAACTATATTTTTTATCTCGTTTAAAAGTTATTCGAGGAGAACACGTCGGTACTATTGTCGCTTTTTTCGTTGTTGCAAATAAACAAACGAAAACATATGAAGGTTGTGAATAGTGTTGCCAGCTCCGCAACAATATCTTTTTATCTTGGTAGAACATTATAAGGTGGTGGCACGTCGACATAAATGCAAACAAACATACACTATCAATGTATTTTGTTTTGTTATTCTCTGAATAATTTGAAATTAATGTATTTAATTGGAACAAGTGCAGAATACATACATTTGTCAAAAAAAAATATAAAGTCGGACTTTATAGAGATTTTTATGCTGATTCCAACGGTAATTCTGCGTAGAACACCGTTCTGCATAGGCCGCCTTCGGCCACGCTTATAAAAAATAACCCTGGGCTACGCCATGCCAAGTCCGGGTGTGTGGTATAACCGTGGCTACCACCACGGTGATATCCTTCTGCGTAGTACACCCTTCTGCGCAGCACCCCAAATAATATTAGACTACAAATTATTACCCTGCAAAAATCGTTGGATCATGTGGTCCATGGAGTACTTATATTTATACTCCACAGTAATGCAGCAATGGACCAACTCATGTTTCTACACGAACATATTGTAAGCCGATCATTGCTCGTTTTTAACGATTGTAATCACTACACGATGTTTATTGGACTGTGGGTACTCCATGGATTACTCTGATGTAATGCGGAGCTGGAGTATATGGTCCAGTCCTAGGACATCGCAATGTTAATTGGACCATATTTTTGTATGAATTGTGGTTAATTTTGGAGCACTCGCTTGGTCCATAGCGAGTACTCTATACATGCATGCATGGAGTACTCGCGATTTTTGCAAGGTAAAAGTGTTTTAGTTTTACAAAAACAAAATACATTGATAGTGTATGTTTGTTTGCATTTATGTCGACGTGCCACCACCTTATAATGTTCTACCAAGGTAAAAGATATTGTTGCGGAGCTGGCAACACTATTCATCACCTTTTTTGTTTTCGTTTGTTTAATTGCAACAACGAAAAAAACGACAATATTACCGACGTGTTTTCCGCGAATAACTTTTAAATGAATTAAAAAATATTATTTCTGCTTTCGGATTCTGAATCTTGACGCAAATACGCGTCTTTTGATACCGCTATCGACATGTGCGACCCGAATTTTAAGTGTAGGACTTAAGTTGAAATTTTACTAAATTGGAAATTAAAAAGCTTATATTTCATAAACTAAGAGTTTCCTAGAGCTGCGGATAATAATTTTGTGATTTTAGGACCCCTCTACCCCTAAAAATCAACAAAAGTTTGAAAATCGTGGCACCTTATATAAAATCCAACCCAAAATTCTTATCCTCGCTTAGATAATGCTTAGGAGACCCATCTAGCGGTAGTGGTTACATAACAAGCTACAAAACATGTTGTAATGAAAGCGCAGACACAAACCACTGCTGGCCATAGTGTATAACATATAGCGAAATCAGTTGCGATGGATTGTGGACACACACCGTTTTAAGAGGTGATTCAAAGAATTAGTGTAGAGTGAAACATAGCAATATTTCAGTTGCATCTCAATATAATGCGTTTGAAATTTAGGAGTACTAATGTATGGGTAATGCTTTACTTTAGTTCACAACTGCTAAACTCAAAAAGCGGGAGAGGTGTGTTTTGATCCCAGGACACGAATCCGAAAGCGGAAGTTAAAAATCTTATTTCTGGCAAAAGATAGTATTTTTCGCAGAACACCCTTCTGCATTGGCGGCCTTCGAACGCGCTTTACAAAAAAAATTACCCTGGTGGGGCCAACACGGTTGGAGACCAAAACGTATCCGCGCAAAAACACCTTTACCCACATTTTTTGCGGTACAACAACATTAAAACCAATCACATTAAAACGGGAAGATTTACAATGATTACAACCAAATTCAATGAAATTTCAAGATCTTAATAATGAAAATTTTACAATATGAAAAAAAGTTTCAAACTAAACTTTAAATTAACTCAATGAATTCTGGAAACATAAAGCTAAGTGTTCAAGAACTACCCTTCAAAAACGCGAGTACTCCATAATATAATTTAAGGAATACTCCTTTGGGAGTATAAGAGTGATTCCAAAATACTTGTATTCATAAAAATGTGCTCCAATACATCGATTCTAGAGAGGTAGGGATCCCGCTTGTTGTGGTATTCAAGTACAACTTACTTAAGTACTTCGTAGTTGGGCCCACAGGGATATATGCAAAGTATAAGAGGATTGTGTCGGAAGAATTTCGAGTGAATTATTAAATAATAATGAAGGGGCATACACTTTTTATTTTTAGAATTTGTTATTATTGTTTGCGTGAATAGAAACTATTTTTCATACTATAGTATGTATACATAAACCAGTGCGCGGTTGCATTTTATCACAGTGACATAAGGTGTATTTTTTTTTTTTCAGCGAGCTTGAAGAAAACGCTTCAACTAGCTAAACAGTTTCATAGGCAAAACCATAACAGGTAGTTATTTTTTTAGCTGCTTTGACATTTCTACTTCTAGCTGCAAGTATGTTTTTGACACTCAAACAAGGAATTACAAAAACAAAATACATGATTGCGTGTGTTTGTTTGTATGTATGTCACCCTGCCGCCACGCTGTTTTTGTATTTGTTATCTGCACATTGTATGTTCATTCATTCGCTCGTTACATAGTGCCATTTTATCATACACTACAATCAGGCGCAATTCCTAGCGTTCAACTGAAGCTTAGCAATTCGATTCTTTTATTGTGCTTTCCAGCATCGTAGTAGCTATGTTTTATTGTATAGTTAGCAACGAAATACAGCTATAGTAAAAATTTGATTATCAGTTATTTGTATGCAATATTTACTTTTGGAACTCTGTTCGATCGTCATCGTGTTCGTGATCAGGTCGTTAAAAAACGAGCAATGATCGGCTGATGGTGGTCGCAATGCAAGGAGTATTGTAGAGTTCCAACTGAGAAATGGACCGAATCAATTTTGCAGGTAATGGTTGTACCACGTTATCTTAAGTTAAGTTCTCGGTATGTACGTAATTGGGGGTGCAGCAAAAAGTGTGCACTGGGGACTGCGCGTACTTGCATTTTAACTTTGAATATATATTTCAACATTTTTTATATTATTCAAGTTTTGGGTCATACATAATTTGAATTTATAATTGCAACAACAAAAATCAAAGGGAACAACTATGTACGTAAAGCTGGAGACATTGATGCTTTATCGGTAACCTTATAGCAGCTGATTCGACCAATCTTATGAGAATCAATGCAATCGATTATTGGTGCCGCTAAGGTCGTAACCGTATCGTAGCCAACCAATTGGGTTTTGGTTTACCGTCGTAACGATAAACAGCTGATTACGTTAGGAGATACGGATACAGCAATACGACATACGGCACCAATGACTCGGCTTAATTACTGTACTAAGTTCAACAGCAACAAAGGCAATTATGTACAGCGTGTGTGTGTGTGTTGGTGTGCATCATCTAGCGTGCAGGTCATCTGGCATCTGGCGGTTACCAGTGCCATCTACAGCGCAGTAGTGAAGATAAATGTACACCAAAGACAACAACCAATATTCGCATAAATAGATCCAATTTTATGTTATCATGCTGTTGCTAACACGAAACTTTTGCTGTTTATTAACAGATGTTATTCGATGATTTTATGTACATACATATATCAGTTACGGTTTTTTGATTCAGTCGCCACGCTCAAAGCCCGCGATAAAATCTATGCAATAGCTTAAACATTTTTTAAATATTTAAATTTAACTTTAACTTTCACTTTAATTTTAACTTTAACTTTAACTTTACCTTTAACTTTAACTGTAACTTTAACTTTACCTTTAATTTGAACTTTAACTTTAACTTTCACTTTAACGTTAACTTTCACTTTAACTTTATTTTAACTTTAACTTTAAGCTTCACTTAACATTAACCTTAACTTTAACTTTAACTTTATTTTAACTTTAACTTTATTTTTAACTTTAACTTTAACTTTAACTTTACCTTTAACTTTAACTTTATTTTTAACTTTAACTTAACCTTCACTTTAACTTTAACATTAACTTTAAACTTAACTTTAACTTTAATTTTAACTTTAACTTTAACTTAAACTTTAACTTTATGATAGAGATCCAATTTTATGTATTTGGCCTGTTGCTAACACCGAATCTTTTTCGAACTTTTCGAACCTTTTTTGACAAATATTCGTTACGGTTTTTTTTGATTTAGTCGCCAAGCCCGCGATAAAATGTATGCAATAGCTTAAAAAAATGGAAATAAATGGACACTCTATACTCACACACCTTAATATGAATTTAGAGGCCACTGAGACTGCTCTGTTTACACATATTTGCTCTAGATTTCTCTTATCAAAGTTTTGATTTAAAAAGGATGTATTTATGTGCATGCACCAGTACTTTACGCACTGACTTAAAATGACCGCTTAACCGCTAATTGTATTGTTAGTATAAATTTATATATAAAGGAATATAACCCCCCTACAAGACGGTGCATGGTTCAACTATATACAGGTTGGCTCATCTGTAAAGCAACAAAATATGTCTGTTCAAATTGTCAAAATCTGTGTATTGGTGTTGGTGCGAATGGTATGGAATGTAAACGTAAAACTTAGCAGTTTTTGTATGTGTAAGTAAAATGTTGCCAATGTGTTGGTTTCATTTTGAGTTTGCCATCTCCTTTTGACAATCCCTTCGACCATGCAATGACATAAATAAAATCAGCTGATGAGATGAGCCAACCTGTACATAATTGAACCATGGAATAGAAACATAACACTTAGCAGTTTTTGTATGTGTAAGTAAAATGTTGCCAATGTGTTGGTTTCATTTTGAGTTTGCCATCTCCTTTGACAATCCCTTCGACCATGCAATGACATAAATAAAATCAGCTGATGAGATGAGCCAACCTGTACATAATTGAACATGAGACGGTGGTAACTAGTTCACCCAACCATTCAAAGCTTTTTTCGCTCTCCACTAACACATCGACGTTTCTTGCTGTCATCGAAATGACAGCGTCATCTTAATACGACAATTTATTAATTATTCCGGGAAACATTTTAAAACGATGAAAAACTATAATTGTGGTAATTAAACTAAAAAACTAAAAATGTGCTTGCGCTACGGGCTTTCAGGTGTGACGTGTGTTAGCTGTTTAGGCACTTCTAAATTAACCTGGCGCATTAACTAGAGGCAGCCAAGTCCTCTTGCCACCAATTGGAATTGGAAGATTCGATTTCCAAAACTAAAAAAGGTAACGTTTTCAAGACAGTACACAACTTAAACAAAGGTGGTATCCGCTTCCCAAGGCAGTCGGTTCTATGTACCGGAGCGACTCGGGATTTTTCCCGACCAAGGACTGTCATTTCAGTGTGACCCCATTTAATTTGTTTCGTCCCTCCCACAAATTGTCATCCTCCCAGCAGCTCCTTGCAGCAGGACTGCTACATATTCTCTTACTCCGGGAAGGTATCGAACCCAATCCGGGTCCGTCTCCTGACCCCGGTCCTGAGAAATGGTTTTGCTGCATTTGCCAGAAAAGAATCTTTTTAGGACGGTCATACTCTGTTCAGTGTGTCTCGTGCAAGGGAAGGTTGCATCGGACAGGTTGTTCTGGGCTTGATCCCAAAACCCGACGTCCACGTAACTTTTATAAATCTTTTGTGGCTCCTTGCTGCTCACGCCCAAGGGCGTCCCGTAGTCTACGCCTAAGCGTATCCCCACTACCTTCCAGCAGATTCGCTGCTCAGCAAGCCACAACAAGTACCCGCTGCTGCTCGCGCCCCACGGCGCCAACAACTCAAACAGCTGATACCACTCGTAACTACTACCTTCGTAGTAGAGCTGGTAGCAATGCTGAGCATCAGCCCCTGCCCCCGTCTTCTTTTCCCCCCTCTTTTCTGGCAGCAATCGTGCAGGTCAGGGAAACAGACTCTTAGTCCCTGCCTCCGTTTGCACCGTCTGCCAGCACAGAATATATAGGTTTGCGACATCCGCTCAATGCAGCTCCTGCCTTGGGTGGTGCCACTTTCCTAGATGTTCTGGTCTCCGCGACGGCAACCCCTCGACGGGTTTCATCGCGCCATGTTGCCAGGTCGCAAACCCAAATCATCCGGGTACCCCAATGCTTGCCCAAGGGCGCCCAGTCCCAAGGCCACAACAGCAATTGCGTCCTGGCCTTCCACAACCTAGGCGTAGTCACCCCTCACTTACCCCTAGAGTGGCGGCGTCACCCCTCATGCACTTCAGAATTCTGCAGTTCAACTGTAATGGACTAACTGGGAAGATTACGGAGATAGTCGATTTCATGAAGCGGCACAACATCCGCATTACTGCGATTCAAGAGACTAAACTCACAGCAAGATCTGCATTGCAGACCTGCTCTGGTTATAATGTCCACAGGAAAGACCGCGAGAGCGGAAATGGAGGCGGCCTCGCGTTTATTATACACCACTCTGTGCAATATCATATATTTGATCCTGGCATCGACCGCAGTGACAATGTCTTAGAACGTCAAGGCCTATCTGTCCGGTCAGGCGATGCAAACCTAGAAATCATCAACATCTACATCCCTCCTGTCACCTGTTGCCCCAGTGGATACCGCCCTAATATCGAGGCCTTACTCACTGGCAACAATCGCATTATCTTAGGCGATTTCAATGCCCATCACGACCTATGGCATTCAAACTTGCGGGCGGACAGTAGGGGTGAGATGTTGGCGGATCAAATAGACGAAACGACGTTCTGCACAATAAACGGAGACGCCCCCACACGTATGGTAGGAAGCTGTCATAGCTCGCCAGATATCTCAATCGTGAGCGCAGAACTCGTAAACTGCGTCAACTGGCAGCCGATGGTAACATTGGCATCCGACCACCTGCCCATACTTATTTCGTTCGAGCGTACCGCCGACTTCATCGTCACCGAAAAACGCACTTTCATAAACTTCAAAAAAGGAAAGTGGGAAGAATATAAATCTGCAACAGACAGCAGCTTTGCTGCCCTCCCATCCCACTGATGCCCGCCAAGGGGAGTGCTCCGTAGTCATTGAATCCGCCTCGGCACATTTCATTCCCGCCGGGAGAATTCCCGAAATCCGGCCCCACTTCCCGGCGGAGGCCGCGAGCTTAGCGAGGGAACGCGACCTTATAAGACAGCTTGATCCAGGCGACCCCCAAATAAGGGATATAAACCAACGCATCAGATTGCTTGTGGACGAACACAAGCGGGCGAAATGGGAAGAGCACCTAAGAGGTTGTAACCTCTCTACCGGTGTAGGTAAACTTTGGTCCACCGTAAAGTCCCTATCGAATCCGACTAAGCACAAAGACAAAGTTTCCATCGCCTTTGGCGATAAGGTGCTGTCGGATGCGAAAAAATGCGCGAGCGCTTTCTGCCGACAATATATAATGCATCCTACGGTCGACAAAGATAGACGGAGAGCCAATAGACACGCACATAAACACAAACTCAGCGCGTCACCAATTACCATCACCGCTAGAGAGGTGAGGGACGCCATTGGTCGCGCTGTACCATCCAAAGCAGTGGGCCCAGACGGCATAGCCATGCCGATGCTTAAAAACCTAGGGAAAGAGGGTTTCAAATATTTAGCGCATGTCTTCAACCTGTCTCTTTCCACCTTTGTCATACCCGAGAAATGGAAAACGGCCAAGGTGGTCCCGCTACTAAAGCCTGGGAAACCAGCTAACGTAGGTGCGTCATATCGTCCGATATCTCTCCTATCGCCAGTGGCAAAGACGCTGAAGCCATTTTGCTCCCTTATTTCCAAGCACATTTGCAGCTAGCCCCTCATCAGCATGGCTTCAGAAAACTCCATAGCACTACCTCCGCGCTAAATGTCATTAGCACCCAGATAAATTGCGGTTTGAATCAATATCCCCACCATAGAACAGTACTCGTAGCGTTAGACCTATCAAAAGCTTTTGATACGGTCAACCATGGCTCGTTACTGCAAGACCTGGAAGGGTCTACCCTTCCCCCATGTCTTAAAAGGTGGACCGCAAATTATCTGGGTGGTCGGCAGGCATCGGTGCAATTCAGAAACGAAACATCAAAACAAAGGAGAATTAAACAAGGGGTGCCACAGGGTGGTGTCCTATCCCCGCTTTTGTTTAATTTCTACATATCTAAGCTACCTTCACCACCGGAAGGAGTCACAATCGTTTCCTACGCCGATGACTGCACAATAATGGCCACAGGCCCAGGCCCAAAGATCGATGAGCTATGCAATAAAATAAACGGCTATCTCCCTGATCTCTCCAGTTTTTTCGCCTCGCGAAACCTGGCATTGTCACCGACTAAATCTTCCGCGACCTTATTTACAACATGGACGCCCCAAATGTCGAGCATATTGAACATCCACGTCGATGGCACTACGCTACCGACTGTCCTACACCCCAAAATCTTGGGTGTGACGTTTGATCAGGATCTACATTTTGGTGCGCACGCAACCGCAATTGTTCCAAGAATTCAGAGCCGTAATAAAATCCTCAAATCCCTTGCTGGCAGTACCTGGGGAAAAGATAAAGAAACGCTCTTGACCACATACAAAGCAATTAGCCAGCCGATTACGTGCTACGCGTCACCCATATGGTCGCCAAGCCTTAAAACCACCCACTGGAAGAAACTACAGGCCTGCCAAAATACTGCTCTCAGAATCGCCACGGGCTGTCTTCTTATGTCCCCAGAACACCATCTGCATAATTAGGCGAGAATACTACCCATCAGGGAGAGAAATGAGATGCTGACCAAACAGTTTCTGTTGAATACCCAGAAACCTGGGCATCCCAACAGACATCTGATTGACGAACCAGCACGCCTAGGGGCCTAAGGAGTCATCTCCGTAAGCATTTTGAGGAAATACGGCACCTGAGAACCCAGCCGTATGAAGCGGAAAAACACAAGCAGGTCCTTGGTGAACTCCATAGACAGGCGTCGGACCTTTATGTCGGGAATTGCCCGGTGAATCCAGTACTTGAAGAAAAATATCCAGAACTCGCAGAAGAGGAACGCATACTCCCCAGGGAAACGCGTGTCACTCTTGCTCAACTTCGTTCTGGATACTGTAACAGGTTAAACTCTTACCTATCCAGAATCAACCCCGACATACAAAATGTATGCCCTGCTTGCAATGTGTCCCCACATGACACCAACCATCTCTTTAATTGTAATGTGGAACCAACGCCTCTAACACCCCTTTCCTTATGGTCCACCCCTGTTGAAACGGCAAGTTTCCTTGGACTCCCGTTAGAGGATATTGATGAAAATTTGTGATCGGTCCCGGCTATTAGGTGGGGCGAGCATTGCTACAACAACAACAACAAAGGTGGTATCAAAAGACTCATGTCGAGATCCATTTTTAGAATCTGAAAGTTGTATAGAATCGACGGGATGGCCTAGAAGGTTTCAGGTGGTCATACTAAATCGCTCCCGGGGATTGCCCTTATCGCTACAACCAAAGCAACATTATTTACTCTCTGCTTTTCATTCATACGTATGTGTATTTTTAATAATAAAAAAAATGTTATATTCTAATATATATCATCACTCTCTGCCGGGGTGCGATTCAGCTCAGGATATGCCAAAACAACAAGAAACCTACAATTAAATGCAGATTCACGTGTCATTTGCCAAGGATTTACCGGTAAACAAGGTACTTTCCACAACCAACATGCTTTGGAATACGGTACAAAATTGGTTGGATGTATTTTCCCAAAAAAGGGTGGAACTACGCTTCTTGGTTTGCCAGTATTTGCTTCGGTAATTTATATTGATTAAAAATTGCAATAGTAGATAATGTAATGTGAATTAAAATTGAATAGGTAGCCGAAGCAAAAATGCAATTGATCCGCATGCAACTGTTGTTTATGTGCCGCCACCAGGAGCTGCTGCTGCTATCAAAGCATTATTACAAGCACGTCATTTCTTTGATTGGTTGCATAATCGAAATTGTGCCCTAACATGATATGGTTCGCGTTAAGCACGCTATGTTAAAGCAAAATAAATCTCGTCTAGTCAGGCCCGATTGTCCAGGATCATCGCACCAGAAAGGGTAAGTAAATTGCCTACCATATTAAATATATAAACAACATGTATGAATTTGTTAGTGATAATTTGTCATGCTTTTGTTGATAATCAACTGAAGAAGGCAAATACCAAAGAGTTCGAAGTTCATGTAAACACCAATTGATTTCTTAAATAGCGTTTGGAGAACAAAACCCATATGTATGTATGCATACAACTGCATAGAAAGGGAGGCATTAATTAATTATGATCAGTAGATTTATAGGATTTTTATTATTTTCCCTGTGTCGCCGTTGCCATTACATTGCGTTAAGAGAGGACATCAACACCTTACCCACAACCAGTTAAAATTTTAGTAAATTTTGCTCTTTTCATTACTGATTCAAAACGTGGGAAGTTATATATGTAGCATTCCATGGAGAATGGTAAATTTTAGCAGACTTTCGCATTGCGGTCATTATTAATATTCAATCCCTAGAAGGTTCAATGCAGTCATATCAATAGGTCCGGAGATGTTCGGGTTAGTACCTGTTGTTGTTGTTGTTTTTGTAGCGATTAGGTTACTCCCCGAAGGCTTTGGGGAGTGTTATCGATGTGATGGTCCTTTGTCGGATACAGACCCGATACGCTCCGGTAACACAGCACCATTAAGGTGCTGGCCCGACCATCTCGGGAACGATTTATATGGCCACATTGAACCTTCAGGCCATCCCTCTCTCCCCACCCCCAAGTTCCATGAGGAGCTTGGGTCGCCAGAGCCTCGTCTGTTAGTGAAACGGGATTCGCCGCTCGAAGGTGAGGTTGACAATTGGGTTGGAGAAGCTATATATTGCGCTACACAACCCCTTGAATCCCTCGGGTTAGTACCTCAATGGTGCTTGTTACCGGAACGTAGATAGATAATTTATTGAGGATTGCACAGTGACTTGCACATCTCCTTCACAGCACCTCATCGTAGCCGACTTCTTTGATGAACCCTAGCAGAGTTCTTGGCTTGAGGGATTAAATGTGGGAATGCACTGGCCATGGTGAGCCCATAAACTTAGCCCTACGTTTTGAGATTGCTTCGTATCTTGGAGGATATTGTTCGTCGTCTGCTGATCGATCACAAATCGGCATGTGTTATTCGATAGTACACCCACTTTCTGCATACGGCTGCTCAGTCTATAATCCCTGTAAGAAAGCTCTTGGGATTCTTCGGTCCTCATGGAACTTGGGATGGGGAGGGAGGGGATGGCTTGAAGGTTTAATTTGGTCACATAAATCGTTCCCGAGATGGTCGGGCTAGCACCTTAATGATGCTGTGGTACCGGAGCGTACCGGATCTGTATCCGGCAAAGGACCATCACATCGATAATACTCCTCAAAGCCTTCGGGGAGCAACTTATCGCTACAACAACAACAACAACAATAGAGTTACTACTACCCCAGAAAATGGTCAACCATTATGAGTAAGCATTATCGAGTAAGCGTCAAAATGAGAACGTTAGTCAGGTGACTAGCATCAAGCATAGCATCAACGCTAATAGCAACATACTGTACCTCTCTGACAGTTGGCA
>JARSSU010000298.1:0-39749 GCA_029619165.1 Eurosta solidaginis | reverse complement strand
ATCCCCATGAAAGGCACAGAAAAATTAACGAATTGTAATAAAATTGGGTACACAAATTTTCTCTATAGTAGAAAATATTTCTAGAAAAAATGGACGAGATCGTCTTTAGCCGCCCACTTTTATATAAAAGATTTTTAAAAGGGTCGTAAACGGAAATAATAAGCTATATCTTAGCGAAAAAGAGCTTTGTAGCAATATAATTTTACTTTCTAAATTGGAATTAATACATTAAATTGGAAAATACAAAAATTTTTGAAAATGGGTGTGGCACCGCCCCTTTTATAACTAAGCAATTTTCTATGTTTCGGGAGCCATAACTCGAACAAAAATTAACATATCGCAATGAAATTGGTGTACACATATTTTCCCTATAGCATAAAATATTTATAGTAAAAATGGACGGGATCGGTTAAAGACCACGGCAACTTAGATATAAAACAAGTTTAAAAGGGTCGTAGACTAGAATAATAAGCTATAACTTAGCAAAAAATAGTTTGGAATCAATGATATTTCACTTAGCAAGTTTTATGTAAGAGGAAATGGGGATTCATTTTTTTTAACGGGAGTTGCCACGTGTTATGTAGAAAAGTAATTTATCTGAAATGAAATATACAATTGAAGCTCACGCTGAGTATATAATGTTCGGTTACACCCGAACTTAGACACCTTTACTTGTTTTTATTAAAAGTAAATATTTTGGACTAACTAACATGTGATATTTCTATTTATTCAATAAAAAAGATCAAATTTAAATTCCTAATACACGAATTTAGCGCTGTTTTAAATGACAGATACCAGCATTTTTTATTAGGTACTTCCTTACTTTTTTAATTTTTTTTTCTTGAGTGACACCCTAATAGTCTGCATTGAATATACCACGAGTACAATTACAGACAAAGCCCAGTGATGAATATTGCCTCACAAAACTGACGATTTCCATCAACACAACAGCGAACCGAATGCAAGGTTGCAATAATTAAAATAAAAAGTTTGCAAGCACAAAACGGCATACATACATACATATTCGTAGATAAGCTTAAGTACGTATGATTGTGGCTATATGCATTAAAATTAAAACTGAAACATACAATGTATTTGCGAAATATATCCTGGCTGCTGAATGACATTCACATCTTTATATGTACATGCACATAAGTATATGTGTATGTGTGTATGTAGTACGAGTATGCACCCTGCAAAAAATGTGAATAGTCTAGGATGAAGCCGGGATGAGTCCCAAAAGAGTATGCGACCAATGCCAGTTTTGTACCCATTAATACCCGAAAGGGATCGATAGGACCAATACTATTTGTACCCATATGGGAACAAAAGAAGACTAGCCCCTTTTCGATTCTATAAGGACTAAAATAGGGCCCAGACGCATTTTTCATGACAGAAACACAATCGAAAAGTTTGCCAAGACACCAAATCTATTTGGTATAAGTTGTTCGCCCGCTTTTCAAAAAGGAATAAAAAATATTCTCCCTATAATTAATTTAACCTTTAATTTAATTTAATCCTAACTCTGGCGTAGTCGTTAAGTTCTAGTAACTAAGGTTCCGTATATGGCCCCGCATTTTTCTTAAATAATTCGATTCAATCACCTGTAATCTTTTTTATTTTACTTCGTTGCTGTTTTTGTTTAATATTTCTTAAAGTGGGATACATAGATAACAAACTGACCAATCAGAACTGTACCTGAAAGGAACTATAGAGGGATCAATTATGCCCAAATGCAGACAAAAGGGATCAATCGGAGACCAATCTCTTTATAGTTTAATCGCACGATTTTTTGCAGGACAGTAAATGGGTAGAGATGTGTTGACAGTGTCCTGAAAGCTTTCATGCTTTCAGCTCATATACCGTCTATAACCAAAATTTGTATGTATGTATGCTTAATCCGTTCTAAAGCAACAACGAATATAACAACAAAGCTGTTGGCAATTTATGGTGCGATTTAAACGCGGCAAATGAGTGCGTGACATTTCCTCAGTAAGACTATACAAGGCTTTATGTTCATTGATGAAGGATATGTGTTTAATTGGAATTTACTGAAAATTCCTCTTGATATGCTCACAAATTTCTTATGAATTGGAGTGAAATGTGTGGATAGGGTTAAGTTGGCCATGCACGTATATATGTATGTTCATTAGAGCGGGGCAAATTGTATGGATGGATTTTTCCCATCAGGAGTATAGCAAAAACGTAATCTACAGATGATTCTAAGAAAAATTGCTCAAGAAACTATATCTCTAAGTCCGATTTCGAGGGACCCCACTTTTACAAAATATATATTTTGCATTTGAATGTAGGGTTTGGTCAAAAAATCTTCATAGCTTCTGACAGACTTAAAGGAAAAATATCTTATTGGGCTTAATTTAAAGGTATTTTACGTACATTTCAGATTCTGTATTAATATCTATAGTGTTTTTGAATTTTAGAAGAGATATCAGGCTTAAATTATGAGAAATTAGCCTAGAATGAACTTCTAACTAACATATTATCATTTCTAACAAATTTCTTATAGACAAATTTTTTTTCTTTACAGCTAAAATAAGTACAGAACATTTCCCACACCTTTAATTCGTACAGGTTTTCTTTTTTATTACCTTTATCTTAAGTCCCCCAGCCTCATTTCCATACGAAGTTTTGACCCACGGAAAGGTCTTTTTCGGTAACTTCCCGTTGAGCTAGACACTTGATACTTAGAACATAGTTCAGATCTGGGAGACATTACAACGCAAGTAAAAAAATCCGCTAGGTGGCGCACGGATCGAGATATACCGAAAATTTATTTTAAAATGGAAATTTTGCGATCGAATTTTAACTAACTTCTCGGTGATCCAGAAACTCGAAACTTAGCACACGGTTTGCAAGTCGATGGCACTATAATCCGTGGAAAACAAAACGCCGCCGGTGCAGACAAATTGAGATAAAAATCCTGAAAATCCCTGAAAAAACGCAGGGAATTTTGCAATCGATTTTTGAGTAACTTTCCGGTGAGCTGGAGATATGAAACTTGAGCCGTAAGTCAGAACCCGGTGATAATGCAATATTTTATCAAAAAGAATCCGCTAGGTGGCACACGGATCGAGATATTAGGAAAATTAATTTTGATTTGGGAATCTTCCAATCCATTTTTCACTAACTTTCCGGTTACCCTAGAGACTTGTTACTTAGCACATAGTTCGAGGCCCGGTGACAATACAATTTACAAAAAACAAATTTCGGGTAGGTGGCGTGCTAATTGAGATAACTACAAATCCCTGAAAAGCGAGGGGAATTTTGCGATCGATTTTTGAGTAACTTATCGGTGAGCTAGAGACTTGAATCTAGGGCCGTGAGTCAGAACCCGCTGACAATGCAATATTTTATCAAAAAAAAATCGCTAGGTGGCGCACGGATCGAGATATTAGGAAAATTTAGTTATAGAAAACAAACATGAAAATACAAGTTATAGAAAACAGAGTTCCGCCAGGAGGCGTACTAATTGAGATAACTAAAAATCCCTGAAAAACGAGGGGAATCTTGCGATCGATGTTTGAGTAACTTGCCGGTGAGGTAGAGCCCTGAAACTTGGGCCGTGGGTCAAAACCCAGGTGGCAATGCAACATATGATCAAAAAAATTCCGCTAGATGACGCATGGATGGAGATATTAGGAAAATTAATTTTAATTTGGGAATCTTTCAATCCATTTTTAACTAACTTCGCGGTTACCTAGAGACTTGTAACTTAGCACATAGCTCGAGACCCCGTGACAATACAATTTACAGAAAACAAAATTCCACTAGATTGCGCGCTAAGTGAGATAACTACAAATCCATGAAAAACGAGGGGAATCTTGCAGTCGATTTTTGAGTAACTTCCCGATGAGCTGGAGATATGAAACTGGAGCCGTAGATCAGAACTCGGTGACTATGCAATACTTAATCAAAAAATTGCGGTAGGTGGCGCATGGATCTCAATCCATTTTTAACTAACATCCTGATTACCTAGAGACTTGTAACTTAGCACATGGTTTTAGACCCGGTGACAATACAATTTTTAGAAAACAAAGTTCCGATAGGTGGCGTGCTAATTGAGATAACCACAAATCCCTGCAAAAACGAGGGGAATTTTGCAATCGTTTCTTGAGTAACTTGCCGGTGAGCTAGGGTCTTGAAACTTGGGCCGTGGGTCAGAACCCGGTGACAATGCAATATTTTATCAAAAAAATTCCGCTAGGCGGCGCATGGATTGATATATTAGGAAAATAATTTTAATTTGGGAATTTTTCAATCCATTTTTAACTAACTTCCCGGTCACCTAGAGACTTGTAACTTAGCACATAGTTCGAGACACGGTGACAATACAATTTATAGAAAGTTCCGCTAGGTGGCGTGCTAATTGAGATAACTACAAATCCCTGAAAAACGTAGGGAATCTTGCGATCGATTTTTGAGTAACTTGTCGATGAGCTAGAGATTTGAAAGTTGGGCCGTGGGTCAGAACCCGGTGACAATGCAACACTTGATCAAAGAAAATTCGCTAGGTGGCACGCGGATCGAGATAGTAAGAAAACAAATTTTAATTTGGGAATTTTTCAATCAATTTTTCACTAACTTCCCGGTTACCTAGAGTACTTGAAACTTGGCACTTAGTTAGAGGCCTGGTGACAGCACAACTTGTAGAAATTAAGTTCCGCTAGGTGGCGCGCTAGTCAAGATAACTGCAAATCCTTTAAAAACGGGGGGAATCTTGCGATCGAATTTCGAGTAACTTACCGATGAGTTAGAGACATGAAACTTGCGTTAAGTCAGAACCCGGTGACAATGCAATATTATATCAACAAAATTTCCGCTAGGTGGCGCATGGATCGAGATATTGAGAAAACTAGTTTTAAATTGGGAATCTTGCAATCGATTTTTAACTAACTTCCTGGGTATCTAGAGACTTGAAACCTGAAATATAATTTAAAACTCGGTGACAGTGCAATGTTTGATCAAAAAGTTCGAGCTAGTTAACGCACAACACGAACTATTTAGAAGATTAGGCCATGCCTTCATGGCTAGCCTCCTAAGTGTTGCAGGCGTAGTAGAATTCCACCTCGTTGAAGACCCAACTCAATGCACGTCCTTACATTCTTTAGGTGTACGTGACATTCACCACGATTCTTTTAGACTTTTAGGCGTATGCGAATTTCACCACTATTTTCAGCTGTGCAAATTAAGTAGCTGACAAACGAGGTGGAATTCTCTGATGCGAGGTGGAATTCTGTTGTTTTCGCCAGTATTGTCAGCGAAAATTCAACAAATTCTCTTAAATCTTGTTATTTTGAACAAATAAATAAAGATAAGAATTTTCACTTAGGAATTACTTAAATTACTAATCAAAGTTGCAATTGCCTTTTTGTAGGCAGTACTAAAAAATTGAAAATAAAAAGATGATAAAAAAATTTTAAGGACTAGCTTTATATAAATGGACCAAAAAATAGAAGGCAATTTTTCCTTTAATACAGACATAGTCTTGTTGAATTTTGACTAAAAAACTTTAACAATAGCCCTTGTAAAAAAATTTTGGGATTTAAAATTATAAAAGTAGAGCGCGTGTTTAAATTTTAAATAATCAATTAGTTAATCACAAGTACATGGTTTGCCTTAAATTGAAAGATTGCGCTCCACCTTTATAGTTTTAAATCCCAAAATTCCTTCACAAGAGCTTGCTAAAGTTCTTTAGTCAAAATTCAACAAGACTATGTCTGTATTAAAGGAAAAATGCCTTCTATTTTTTGGTCCATTTATATAAAGGTAGTCCTTAAAACTTTTTTATCATCTTTTTATTCGAATTCGTTTTAGCAGAAACAAATTTTTGCTTATTACTTGAAAATATTGGTTTATTTTGAAATTTTTTTTTCTACTAAAACGAATTCGAAAAAAGAAAAACTGTCTGAATGAAAGTTGTTGGAAATGTTCTGAACTTATTTTAGCTGTAAAGAAAAAATATTTCCCATAAGAAATTTGTCAAAAATGATAATTAGTAGTTAAAATTCATTTTAGGCTAATTTCTCACGATTTAAGCCTGTAGTAGAGATACATTCAAAAACATATAGATATTTATACCAATTCTGAAATGTAAGTAAAGGTGATAATTCTATCAGAAGCTATGAAGATTTTCTGGCCAAACCCTACATTCAAATGCAAAATATCTAGAAATCTAAGAAACTAAAATATCTAGAAATCGGACTTAGAGCTATGGTATCTTCAGCAATTTTTCTTAGAATCATCTGTAGATTAAGTTTTTGCTATACTCCTGATGGGCAAAAAATTTTGACCCTCTCTAATATACATATATAAAAAGTACATGGGAAGGCTATGCAGTACTGTAATTTGTTTTTGCTGTTTAATGTGCAAATTAAACAGCATATACACGTGTTAATGCATATAAGAATGAATAACTTAAATCAGCCTCAAAATATGTTGCTGTCTCACTAATAAATAAGGTAATTACATGAAATGCAATGGTCCTGAAAATCAATTAGCTTCACCTTTTTAACTGAATATAAAATTGTTCAAGTTAAAACGGCGATGCTTCAGTTCAACCGAATTTCATATATGCTGAATAAAGAGGGCTCATCATAAAAAATGTGTGTTAATGTATATCGAACAATCCATGGAAACTCACAAGTTTTCGCCGATTTTCAAATTATACTCATTATTATATTACACATCGACGTAATTGGGAAGAAAAATTCAAATTAGTATCGGCTTAACGTTAGTGTCTGCATAAGCTTGTACAACTCATCATTAAATCTTTTTCGGTACACGCCATCGCCAAGGCATAGAGGTCCGTAAATCTTTCGGAGAACTTTTCTCTCGAACACTTTCAGAGTCGCTTCATCTGATGTTGTCATGGTCTATGCTTCTGCATCATATAGCAAGACCGGAACGATAAGTGACTTGTAGTGCATGATTTTCGTTAGCCGCGCTACACAGTGTCGCGATCCCATATAAGCGCGGCCAAAACTACTTGTCGTGCTGCAATTTCGCTGTAGTACATCATGGAGCCTACACTTACTGTAGATAAAAAAAAATTTTAAATATAATTAAAATTGGACGACTGCCACGCCCCCTACACCAGTGGGCGGTAAAACTAAAACTGCAGCGGTTATAATGAAACTTGGTACATACATTGTGCTAACCTGAAAAGTCAACAAGTATAATTTCGTAGAGATCGAGCTTTAAACACGCCCACAAAAATAACAAAGTAAGGAAGGCTAAGTTCGGATGTAACCGAACATTACATACTCAGTTGAGAGCTATGGAGACAAAGTAAGGGAAAATCACCATGTAGGAAAATGAACCTAGGGTAACCCTGGAATGTGTTTGTATGACATCTGTATCAAATGGAACGTATTAAAGAGTATTTTAAAAGGGAGTGGGCCATAGTTCTATAGGTGGACGCCATTTCGGGATATCACCATAAAGGTGGACCAGGAGTGACTCTAGAATTTGTTTGTACGATATGGGATATCAAATGAAAGGTGTTAATGAGTATTTTAAAAGGGAGTGGGCCTTAGTTCTATAGGTGGACGCCTTTTCGAGATATCGCCATAAAGGTGGACCAGGGGTGACTCTAGAATTTGTTTCTACGATATGGGTCTCATACGAAAGGTGTTAATGAGTATTTTAAAAGGGAGTGGGCCTTAGTTCTATAGGTGGACGCCTTTTCGAGATATCGTTATAAAGGTGGACCTGGGTTGATTCTATAATGTGTTTGTACGATATGGGTATGAAATGAATGGTGTTAATGAGTATTTCAAAAGGGAGTGGTGGTAGTTGTATATGTAAAGGCGTTTTCGAGATATCGACCAAAATGTGGACCAGGGTGACCCAGAACATCATCTGTCGCGTACCGCTAATTTATTTATATATGTCGTACCACCGACAGTATTCCTGCCAAGATTCCAAGGGCTTTTGATTTCCCCGCAAAACTTTTTCATTTTCTTCTTAATATGATAGGTGTCACACCCATTTTAAAAATTTTTTTCTAAAGTTATATTTTGTGTCAATAAACCAATCCAATTACCACGTTTCATCCCTTTTTTCGTATTTTGTATAGAATTATGGCATTTTTTTAATTTTTCGTAATTTTTGATATCCAAAAAGTGGGCGTGGTCATAGTCGGATTTCAGCCATTTTTTATACCAATACAAAGTGAGTTCAGATAAGGACATGAACTAAGTTTAGTAAAGATATATCGATTTTTGCTCAATTTATCGTGTTAACGGCCGAGGGGAAGGACAGACGGTCAACTCTGTATAAAACCTGGGCGTGCCTTAAACCGATTTCGCCTTTTTTCACAGAAAATAGTTATCGTCCTTGAATCTAAGCCCCTACCAATTTCACAAGGACTGCTACATTTTTGTTCGACTTATGGCATTAAAAGTATCCTAGACAAATTAAATGAAAAAGGGCGGAGCCATGCCCATTTTGAAATTTTCTTTTATTTTTGTGTTTTGTTGCACCATATCATTACTGGATTTGAATGTTGACATAATTTACTTATATACTGTAAAGATATTAAATTTTTTTTAAATTTGACTTAAAAAAAAATTTTAAAAGTGGGCGTGGTTGTTCTCCGATTTTTTTAATTTTTATTAGGCATATATATAGTAATAGAAGTAACGTTCCTGCCAAATCTCAATATATCTTCAACGACTGCCAAATTACAGCATTCAAAACTTTTAAATACCTTCTTTAAAAGTGGGCGGTGCCACGCTCATTGTCCAAAATTTTACTAGTTTTCTATTCTGCGTCATAAGTTCAACTTATCTACCAAGTTTCATCGTTTTATCCGTCTTTGGTAATGAATTATCGCACTTTTTGGGTTTTTTCGAAATTTTCGATATCGAAAAGTGGTTATAGTCCGATTTCGTTCATTTTAAATAGCGATCTGAGATGAGTGCCCAGGAACCTAAATACCAAACTCCATCAAGATACCTCCAAATTTACTCAAGTTATCGTGTTAACGGACGGATGGATGGACGGACGGACGACGGAGGGACATGGCTCAATTAAATTTTTTTTCGATACTGATGATTTTGATATATGGAAGTCTATATCTCTCTCGATTCCTTTATACCTGTAAAACCAACCGTTATCCAATCAAAGTTAGTATACTCTGTGAGCTCTGCTCAACTGAGTATAAAAAGTGTAAATATCGCAACTTAGCCCACATTCTCACTAGTCTTAATTTTGAGCTAACATTACTTGTGACAATATATCCAAAAATTGTGATGGAGTTAGGATGAGTTTTTTTTTATTCTCTTCTAAACTTTTAACTTCGAATAAAAATTCACTTAATTTTTCCCACTTATAGAAAGTAACGGTACTCATCACCTAATCGATGAATAAATAAAAAAGTAGGGTTGCCATGTATGGAAAACTTTCAAATATAATAAAAAACTCATTTGAGATATTAAAATTTACTAACAAGCTCTGAATTTGAGTTGTTTCAGTGACATTTTTCATTAAAAACCCGTGGGCAAAATTAACAGTTAACAAATTTCAGGTTTAGGGAAGTCCCGATAAAAGCGCGCAAGTCTATTATTAAAAATTCTGTTCGAAATGATTAATGGATGTATTCCCCCATCGTTTGTTAAAGTTTTATAAAAATATCTATTGATGACCTTTTTTGACTTTTGGCCGCTTCGCGACACTGTGCGCTAGGGCTTTACTTTTAAATTGCCTACCTACCCAAGGTAGCATTTATTGGCAAGAGCGATTGATTCGCTTGATTTCAGGTCTGATGTTATTGTGTGTGTAAAGCTGTATCCCAAACAAATGAAGTTTTTTTACTATTTCGAAATTATGGCTGCCAACAATGACGTGAACGGAAATGTGCTGAGTCTTTGCCTGATCACAGCAGATTTTTCGTTTTGTTCTCATTTACCATCAAACCAATCTTTTCTGCTTCTTTTTTCGGTTTGGAGTACGCAGAACTTACTGCGCGAGTGTATGCAAGCTCTTATAGAATATTGTTCCAGAGCAGTTAAGTTCTGCAACTATTTATTATAATTTCCTCAAGCATTAAACTAAGGAAACCACGCGATAAAGGTCAAACTGTCTTAAACCTCGTTTAGTTTCAAAAGGCTTTTCACTATGTTGACTAAACTGATGGTGTTGCTCGGCGTCATTTTGCGAAGCCGTATAAATATTGCAGGGAAAGCAAACTCAGACATGGCGGCATATATCCAAATAATTTTCGTGCTATCGAAGGCTCTATAAAATCGACGAAGGAGTGTGTGAATTCTTTTTTAGCGATTTTGTCAAAGATTTGGTGGACCGTGAAAATCTGCTCGATTTATCACGCCTGAAGCCGCACTGAAAAGGTCCAACCAGGCGACTTAAAGTGGGCTTCAATCTTTTACACAATATGCTTGATAGGATTTTGTATACGATACTGATAAGGCTGATTCGGCGATAGTTTGCGCAGTTTTGCAGGATACCCCTTCTTGTGGACTGGGGAAAGAACACTTTTATTCCGATCATCAGGTATGCACGCGTCAGAACATATTTAGCAATGAAACTAATGCATGCGCCTTACCGACTCCTCGCCACCGTATTTGAATAACTCCGCAGGAAATCCATCAGCGCACGTGGCCTTGTTGTTTTTTAATCTGGTTATTGCTTTTCTTACTTCGTCATAATTGACATTAGTTCCACCACCATCGATGGTGGGACAATTTTAAGCTTTCCATATATAATACGAATTCATAAATTAAATGTTTAACATTACTCTTAGGTTAAGCACGTGTATGCGCTGTTGCCGAAAGTTAACCTGCGGTTTCTTGAAGTTACTGCCGATTAACTTTTCTTGCTCGTAGCGCAGGTTGGTTGATTACAATTCCACGTGCTGTTGTAAGGAGAAGAGGAGAGCAACCAAAAAGTATTGCCAATATATACAGATAGTTTGTACATACATAGTTAAGAAATCTTCGATACAGCTTCAGTTTACATATGAATATACAAAGCATATATATGTACATAAAACACACGCACACAAGTTACGCCTAAAACTTGGACTGCTTGGAGCCAAAATATCTGTCGAATATCTAATCTGGCTTTCTGGTATGGATTTAATGAGATGCACGACGTGTTCATGTTATATATCCCTATAAAAGACTACATACGCAGGAGCGTGCTTTAACGTGCAATGAAGATAGTTACATTTATAAGATTTCACATTTCTACATATGTACATTAGGGTGGTTCTTATAGATCAAATTAACGATTTTTTCCAATTTCGCCCCTTTTCGACGTCAATACTTACGACAAAAGTATCACATACAAATTTTGGCCCCGATAGGAAACAGGAAAGGCGTGTTTTATAGGGGTCTAACCTCAGTTTAAATTTGATGACTCGATATATTAAAAACTTGAACCTTAACCACTATGTCGAACCCCTAAACTGTTTCTTATCGAGACTAGGGCCCGCTTTTTGAATACAAGTTTAACGCAGTTTGTAGTTCTGGCTAGGGTCTTAAGATCAAAACGGCGACCTGGGTGATCCTGGGATATGTTTGTAGAGTATGGGTGTCAAATGGAAGCTGTTTATGAGTACTTTGATACTGGGTACTAGGGTCTCGAGATATAGGCCAAAACGTGGACCCGGATACCCGTAGAATGTGTGTGTATATGGATATCAAATGAAAGCTGTTGCTGAGAGCTTTAAAGTAATTTTTATTGTGATATTCGATTTAGTCGTGGTGGCCACCGTGGTGTGATGGTAGCGTGCTCCGCCTACCACACCGGATGCCCTGGGTTCAAACCCCGGGCAAAGCAAATCAAAAATTTAGAAATAAGGTTTTTCAATTAGAAGAAAATTTTTCTAAGCGGGGTCGCCCCTCGGCAGTGTTTGGCAAGCGCTCCGGGTGTATTTCTGCTATCATGAAAAGCTCTCAGTGAAAACTCATCTGCCTTGCAGATGCCGTTCGGAGTCGGCATAAAATCATGTAGGTCCCGTCCGGCCAATTTGTAGGGAAAATCAAGAGGAGCACGACGCAAATTGGAAGAGAAGCTCGGCCCTAGATCTCTTCGGAGGTTATCGCGCCTTACATTTATTTATTTTTATTCGATTTAGTCGCATCAACCTGGCAAAACTGATAAATATGCATGCGAAGCGAAATAAAGACATGAATTAATAATACCCACATACCTATTTACATACGTCCTTTTCGATTTGCCTGAAATTTGGTATATAAATTTGCCTATATTAATATTACGATGCGTTTTTCCGGGAAGTATACGAGAGACGACTGGGACTGTGATTAGGACTAGGACTGGGACTGAGGCTGAGACTGAGACTCGGAGTGGGACTGGGACTGAGACTCGGAATGGGACTGGAACAAAATACATACCACCAAGAATGAGAAAAAACTGAGAGAAGAGAAAAGAGAGAAGGAAAGACTGAGAAAGAGATAGAATGAGACGAAGATGGTGATAGATGAAGCGAAAAATACGGAGGGAGGAGTGAATATAAAGATTAGGAAAAATTATATAGGGGCTAGGGCAGAGTGTATGCAGATAGACCAAAAATTTAGGGCAGAACAACGTCTGCCGGTTTTGCTAGTATTATATATAAATATGTTCTAAATGTTTTTTAATATTATTATTAATATATTAAAATTAAGTTTGACTTGTCTGGATTTGTCCTTACAAATATCAGTATTTTTCGAAGGACCTCAGTTTATAGCAAAAAATTAAATAAAATATTTTTTTTTGTACTTCAATTGAATGAATTAACTGTTTTAAATTACACTTAAAAAATATTAGCTAAAATTACCATTTTAGGCAAAAATTACATATAAAATTTGTAGTCACGTAAAAGATAACGATACGTCTCTTATACGTATTTTTAAAAAAACAATCGTATATATTTCAGCAAACAAAAAAGTTACTACTGAAAAACACCCCCCACTGACAAGCTGGTAATGGTAGCTGAGAAAACTGAGAATGAGAATGTTCTCTCTTTACGATTGTGAGAGACTGAGAGGAAAATTAAAAACGTCTCACAGACGTACGTTATCTCACTAGGGCTAAATAAATTTACAATTAATATTCAGAAAACAAAAATTGTTGGATATACATATAATAAAATTATATTCTAAATTTGAATTTTGATTTTTTCTTTTAAGAGAATTGAATGTGAATTAAACTAAAAATCCTGAAATGAAATTTTCCAATTGTAATAAAACTTTCTGAATTTAAAATGTAAGTTCTGAATTTGAGTTGTAATTTCTGACAAACAAACTGTTTTTTTTTCGGAATTTTTATATAAAAATTCTAAGCTCTAATTTCCATTCGAGTTTAAAATGGTAATTTTAACTTTAATTGTAATTTTCTGAATTTCAAATGGAAGCTCTAACTTGGGTTTAAGATTATTGAAATCAAATTAAAATTCAGAACTTGAATGGTTATTTTCTGAAATTGAAATGAAATGCTGTGGTTGAATTAAGATTTACTGAAAACGAATTGTAACTTTTTGTATTTAAAATGAAAACCGGAGCTTTTCGTTATTTTCTAAATTTCAAGTTGGAGCACCGAGCCTGAATTAGAGTTTTCTGAAAACAAGTTTAAAAGCTCTACTTAGTTCAGAAAGTTGCAATTGAAGTTCAAAGCGTAACAATTGAGATCAAAATTTTCAATTTAAGTTCCAAAAATTACTATTTCAGTCAGAAATTTCAATTGAAAATCAGAAAATTTCAATTGAAGTTGAGAAAATTACAATTGAAGTTTAAATTTTCGATTAAACCCAAATATAATTTCTGAACTTAAATTGGTTTTTCTGAACTTCTATTTAATTTTCTGAAGTACAAGTGGAAATCTAAACTTCAATTTTCATTTTCTGGAATCAATTGCAACTTTCTGAGCTAAAATTGGAACAGGTCTTAATTTTAATACGAATTTTAACTTTCTGAATTCAAAATTAATATTGGAATTATTTTTTCAGAATATGATTTAAATTTTTCTGAATTTAAACTGAAAAAAGGTTGAGCCTGAGAAGTCATTTGAAGCTTTCGAATTTCGAATTGAAGCTTTCACACTACTCTTTTGTATCACATCTGCGGTCTAGGGGCCGTTTTCAGCATCTCCAGTTAATTTAGATTTTAACTGGAGGATAGCACTATGTCGCTTTCACCAACACAGCATGACCAACTCCCGGTTAAATCGATAACTGTGAATATTTTGTGGAAAAAATCGCAAAAATATATTGTGATACACGAAAACTAGCCAAAGAGCTGACTTCGGTTTACACTTTTTCTTTGCACTTAACTGAGACGCGAAGCTTCAGTTAGCATGAAGAATACGAAGATTTATAAATACGTGACTTTCTGTGGATGGCGAGAACGCCCAAAATGAGCATGATTTTTAAAAGAACTGTCGATAGTTTACTAAGATACTCTTACCTTACCTCTTACCTTTAGCAAGAAAGTTTCTCTTCAGCTTTGATTCTGATGCCGACTACGAGGCCTGTAAGTCAACTCCTTAGCATCTCCTTTCCCTACATATTCATCTTGTCATGCATTCACGTGAGTTTACCAGCACAAAATTTACAGTACGGAAAATGGAACGCTTAAATTCTCTAGTGTTTTCTCAGTTGGTTTTAGTGGCTTGTTGTGACTAATATCATTGTGGGCTGAGAGATGGCATATGAGAAGCCACCGCTGCGGGTAACCAACAGAAATTAAAGCAATCTAAGCTGTTCAACAGTCAAACGTCAGACGTTGAGTGCCGAAAGCTGAATGTTAAACACTTTGATACTCTGTCTGGGAGGAAATAGCTAGAAGAACAAAATGGAATAATTCCTCCTGCAAATATTATGCATAGAGATATACCAACATACATATACACATCATATTTAGGAGTTTATAAATGCAGACATGGAAGACGTTATTGAAGTCAAAATAGACGTGCGTCACTGTCATCGTCGTCGTTCGCCATCACATTCCACATTGAGAAATCAGCTAAAACAATAACAAAATCACATACGTGCTCAAGTGATGAAACCGTGTGAATTTTAAGAATGTCTTCAAACACATTATCTTTGCGTGGCTTTGTGTGTACTGTAAGCGTCCTTTTGATTGTCGCGACCATTTGAAGCGGCCATCCCTATGGAAGTTAGACAGAAAACGTGCATGTGGTAATAAGTTGTACATATACATACATAGCTCACCTGACATTTCTTGGTAAGTGAGTACTGGTTGACGCCTTTAATGCAAAAGTTTGCATTCATACATATCAACGTTCATTCGTTCATGTATTTATCCCTCAACTCAGTTATTCAAATTCTTTAGGAAATTGATGTTATGGTGTGCAAGCAAAAACACAGCGACTAACTAAGTACATACCAGTAATCAAAAGATATGAAGACAACTTCAAAGTATTTGTTTCGGAATTCGCATTTTGAATTTGCCACTTTGTCACTCTGTCACTACATGTCTTTACGTTCAATGCGATTTTACACAAATAAATATATTCGTTTACACATCAGATGAGAAAAAGTTGTTTTAAATCTGTATCTTTGAAATACCGTCGTGCTTGTAGTTCGAGCGATATATATAAGCCTTTCCCATTGCAATGATATGACAGGTTACAACAATTGTTCCTTTAGATCAATGGAATCGTTAAGGTCCCATTCGATAGGGAAAGTGACAGGGCACATCATTGATGTACTCTCTTTAACAGATATTGTAGGCTCACAAAAGTCAAACGAGACAAAGAAAGCGTGCTATCCTTTGCCCAAAAACCAGCCAATAAAATCACAACTTCGTGGGAACCCCCGTTAAAAAGGCTGAAGAAGTCGTTATGCTGGACAACAACAGGGCAAAAAAAGGTGGCTGCTCGTGGCCACAAAGACGACAAGTAGTGCCTCTCCTTCCAGTAAGCGCCCAAAAATCAAGGCTTAGGCGCCTCCAGGCGTACCTTCACTATTGACGTATTTATTATACTGCTCTTTTCTTTCCTCCACACCATTCTTTCACCTTTTTACTTTTAATGATTTTCTTTTTTACATCATCGATTTCCCATTCCACATCCATGTAGTGACTACAATATGCTCACATTTTGATTTCTGCAATATCGTGAGCAAAATGTTTGCACATTAAAAATCTAGCCTAGTGTCACCGATTATACATATGGTGGCGTATGGAGAACTCGTGTTACACTGGCGTGTTAAGATTGTAGACCTGCAGATGTTGAATGGTTTCTATTTCTTCTAAAAAAAAGTCAGTTTGGTTCAGAGATGCATATCATGGATTCGAAAAACTGCTAGTCTACTCATATATATGTGTGTATGTTTGTATGTATAGCCAAAGAAGTACTATACAGGTGCATAACTTTACCCTACAGCGAATATGGGAGACAGTCACACAAAGCACCAGTTTCATCCTATCCATATACATATGTTAAATGGCTGCCTCGGAACTGTTGCAAACTCGGATGCGGAATGGAACAGTGGTAACCACACTTCTATCAACAGAGCTTAAGTCTGAGCTCTATGAATTAAAAACAAGAAGGCTAAGTTTCGGGTGTAACCGAACACTACATACTCAGCTGAGAGCTTTTGAAAGCAAATGTTGGAGTTGAATGTTGACATAATTTACTTATATACTGTAAAGATATTAAAATTTTTGTTAAAATTTGATTTTTAAAACTTTTTTTTTAAGTGAGTGCATTCGTCATCCGATTTTGCTAATTTTTATTTAGAACACAAATAGTTCCTGCCAAATTTCATCATGATATCTTCAACGACTGTCAAATTACAGCTTTGCAAAACTTTAAATTGTCTTATTTTAAAAGTGGGCGGTGCCATGCCCACTGTCCAAAATTTTACTAATTTTCTATTCTTCGTCATAAGGTCAACCCACCTACCAAGTTACATTGCTTTTTCGGTTTTTCAAAAATTTCGATATGGAAAAAGTGGGCGTGGTTATAGTCCGATTTCGATCATCTTAAATAGCGATCTGGGATAAGTACCGAGGAACTTACATACCAAAATTTCATTAAGATACCTCAAAATTTACTCAATTTATCGTTTCTACGGACAGACGGACGGACGGACATGGCTAAATGAATATCTTTTTTCACCCAGATCATTTTGATATAAGTCTATATCTATCTGGATTAGTTTATGCTGTTACGGGTACCGTTATGCGAACAAAATTAAAATAATCTGTGAGCTCTGCTCAGCAGAGTATAATAATTAAAACAAGTAAGGACGGGACTGTCTTCGGCTGTGCCGAAGACTTCATACCTTTCATGAATAGGGCTGAACAATAATCTTATCCCGTTCTCCAAATAATCGGATGTATAAAATAAGAAATATATAGTGAAAAGATGTACAAACCTAAACGATTTTTAAGATAAATATAAAATAAAAAATGACAAAAAAACCCCCTTATCTGAACGATCGGTATGGGATATATATTATATATAACTGCGATCGAAATGATTTTACAGGAAATCTTCTATGATATATTAGAATATATATCACCAAGTTTCACGTTGTTATATTCGAAACTAAGGGAGAAATGGCCAATAATCTTTCTATCTGAACGATCGGTTGTATGGGATAGGTATATACTATATACATATAGCTCCGATCAAAGTGATTTTTTCAGGAAATGTTCTATGATATATTAGAATAAATATCACAAGTTTAACGTTTTTATATTGGAAATTAAGGGAGAAATTGCCAAAAATCTTTCTATCTGAACGATCGGTTGTATGGGATATATACTATATATAGCTCCGATCAAAGTGATTTTTTCAGGATATCTTCTAAGATATATTAGAATATATATCACCGAGTTTCACGTTTATACTTTCTAAATTGCGGCAGAATGACAAAATCGTCTTATCTGAACGATCGGTTGTATGGGAGATATATGTTATAGTGGTCCCCATCCTACCGGATCCGACAAATGTCTAATATAATACAAAATAACATCCTTGTGCCAAATTTCATTGAGATGTCTCAAATTTGAGGGACTAGTGTGCGTTCAAACAGACAGACGGACGGACAGACGGACATGGCTATATCAACTCAGTTCGTCACCCTGATCAATTCGGCATACTTAATGTTGAGTCTATCTTCTATATTTCTCAACGTTACAAACATCGGGCCAAAGTTAATATACCATTTCATGTTCATGAAAGGTATAAAAAGTAAAGGCAACGACTTTCTCAGAACGATTTACGCCTGAAATAGTTAAGAACGTGTTCAAAAGGTTTGCAAAGGGAGACAATTGTCATTTCGTAGGACATCACAATATTGAAAAAATCAGTTTAAAAAAACTGCGAAGGGACAGAACTAGAACTAGTACCATCCGCTTATGACACATTTCTGCGTTAGTTCGAAACAAGTGCGAATTGCTGCAGGGTACTTTAAAAAGTCAAGTAAAACCCATTTCACTACTGCAAATCAACTAATACTCGTATACCTAAAAACATACGAACATATACATAAACAATTTTATCACATTTACAATGATCTCATAATGGCAAGTTCTATGTACAACAATATTTGTATATTTGTTGTGGTTTGTCATGTATTTTTGTTGCAGTAAATTCTATTCAAAACACACAATTTTCGCATTTAATCTTCACAGCAGGCAGAACTATTGTACTTCAACTACAATAATAACAATGAGAATAAATATATCCTCAAAATCGGATTACGACGAGAAAATTCGCAGAGATTTAATTGACTTAAATGATAGCACTTAACATGCAGCGCTCACACCCAAAAAAAAGCTGCATGAGTTAATAGTTATATAGAATTCGTTAGATTGACCGCCGCGGTGTGTGAAACCGGGCTTGCTACAGTACCGAAGATCCTGGATTCAAGTCTCGGTTGAAGCAAATCAAACATATAACAAAACAAACAAAAGTTTTTTTAATCAGAAGAAGTTTTTCTAAGCGGGGTCACTTTTAGCAGTATTTGGTAAAGCATTCCAGCATATTTCTTTGCAGCTGCCGTTCAGAGTCGGCATAAATCATGTTGGTCCCGTTCAGAAAATTTGCAGGAGGTGAATCGCTCCTCTAGTTTTTTCTGTCAATTACCCTCAAAGAAATGCGGAAAAAAATATTCATCAAGCTGCTTGGCTGTTCCTCGATTGAAATACACGCAATCAGATCGACCACATTGTGATAGGTGGACGGCATGCCACCAGTATTTCAGTTGTGCGCAGGATTCGAGGACCTAACATCTACTCCGATCGCTATGACGCCGCTGTTGAAATATGTGTCGGTGGGCAGCAAACATTAGCAATAATCAAAATGCACAAGGTAAAGTAGACGTCGAAAGGCTCGAAGCGCAACAGACTGCCTAATATTTTCGCAACCCGACTTTCGACACCTGCTATCTAAGACACAAGTCATCCCAACGGATTGCAGGAGCATATCTCTAAAGCAGTCCGACGCGGGATTTTTCGTTACTGCGACCACAAGAAAAAAACTGATTCCAGCTTGAGCGAGCACAACTTATTTTGAGGATGATAAATGGATAAAGCGAATATATGGCGAAACTTTCTTGAATCAGCTGACTGTCCGTGGGTTTAAAAAAATTGAGGGCTTATGTGGTGGTATTGTGCTCCATACTGAAGATCCTGGCTTGAAGCCCCGGGCAAAGCACATAAGAAATTTTGAATTAAATTTTTTCAATAAGAAGACAGTTTTTCTAAGCGGGGTCGACAATCGCAGTGATTTGGCAAGCTCTCCTAATGTACATCTGCCAAAGAAAGTTTCTCAATAAAAACTCATCTACGCAAGTTGGATGAGAAGTTTGGTCAAAAATCTCTTCGCCTTCGGATTTTCGGTGTGGTACGCGGAGCACCTTACCACCATAGCAAATAACTCATGAGCTGATTAAATTTCGAAATATCTGTACCTCCGATTGGAGGGTGAAAAATATTTCAATTTAATAGATTTTTCGAAGTGTAGTTTATGGCGGCCGCCGTGGAGTGATGGTATCGTGATCCGCCTGCCACATCGAAGACCGTGAGATCTCCACGCCCGTTCAAAGCAACACTAAAACTTTTAGAGACAACAGTTTTCCAATTAGAATACAAAATTTTCTAAACGGGGTCGCCCTCGGAATGTTTGGCGAGCACTCCGAGTGTATTTCTGCCATGAAAAGCTCTCAGTGAAAACTCATCTGTCTGCAGATGCTGATCGGAGTCGGCATAAAACAAGTCGGTCCCGTCACGCCAATTTTGTAGGAGCCATTGAAAGGAGCACGAGCAAATTGGAAGAGGAGCTCGACTAAAATATCTTCTGGGGTTAAAGTGCCTCACATTTTTTTATTGTTTAGAGAAATAGTAGTGCTGCTCTCTATTTTAAGATCATACTTTTTGTAGGGGCAGCGTTAAGTCGACACCGCCTTGTAAAGGAGAAAATGGTATATTTGCACCTTTTACACCGATAAGCATGTACAAATGTAAGTTGGTTTTTGACCACAATTAATTTAATCTATTTTTAGCTCTAGCCTGCTAGTTTGAAAATGCCATATCTGAGCAAATTTTTAAAAACGTCCTATCCTAGAGTTTGTTTCAAAAACACCCTTAAATTATTCAACTCTTTTTTATAACTCTGAAGTGTGGACATTCTTCAAACAAATTTCTGAGAAGAGAGCACCGTTTCAGATTTTTTGGGACAGAGCGAGATGGACGAAATTCATTCAGTGTAGAGTTGCTAAGCCGAACGCAGCATATCTCCAACAGAAGAGCCACGGCGAAGAGTGGGAAAGCCTTTTTTCTATGATTTCTTCTTTGATTCTTTGTAAATTTCATTCATTCCAGCTTACTATAGAAAAAGAAGATCAATATTTGAAATTTTTCATACTAATAAACTTTAGAGCTGCGTGGTATGGAGGCGGTGTAGACAAACACAATAATTTTTGAAAAACCGGTCGTCGCCAGACAGTAGTAGCCATAAATTGAATTAAAAGCTGGCGTTAATCTACTCGAAATATTTCCATCATGTCAGAGCTCTAACTAGTGGCTCAATTTTGATGAAAATTCTCCCACTGCTTTGAAAGATGATATGAATTTACTACATTTGACACTTGCCATAAAAAGGAATGACTGTGTGCTATATATACGGCGGGCAAATCGCCTCTTATGTCAAACTTAAAACTTGTGCTTAATCAAAATTCTATGCAAGTTTTTAGTTTTTCATTTTATTAGTTTTTAGGTTTTGAAAAGTTTTATACATAAATTATATATGGCTGTGTTTTTGTTGTGTTTCAGAACAATAAAGCAGTCTTTTAGGATTTTATAGTTGCTAATAAACTTAATTAATTTGTTCTGTTTTGTGTGGATATGTGTACAAAGAAAACTTAAGTATTTTTAGGTTAATATACATAAAACAATAAATAACATAAAAAGCTGAATAACAATAATTTATGAGAAAGTAAGAATTTGCAGCATATAATAAAGGATTATCTATGTATGTGTGAGTATTAGCTTACAAAATTTAAAAAATTAATTAATACAAGGCGCGATAGCCTCCGAAGAGATTTAAGGCCAAGCTTCTCTTTCAATTTGCGTCGGGCTTCTTTTAATTTTCCCTATAAATTTGCTGAAGAGGATCCACTTGTTTTACGCCTACTCCGAACGGCATCTGCAAGGCAGAAATGTTTTCATTTAGAAGCTTTTACACTGAAAAAATGGTGCAAGTAAAATCAACAAATCGGTTCTGTTGTCTGACTTAACGGAGATTCGGTGAAATTGATCGAATTATGGTTATTCGACCGAATTCTTGTCAGCGAACAAATTGGTTTAGTCATTTCAACGGAAGAGAAATTGTCGCTCTTAAGTTAACAAAATTCTGAAAATTTAACAGATTCCTAATCAATCTAACTGATTTTTCTGTTAACACAACTGATCTTACAGGTCATTTCAACGGCGCATCAACTGTCAATACATGAAAAAATGTCAAGAAAATTTACTCTCACTGCGCTCTCTACTTTGTACTTATGGACGATGGTGCAACTTGTTAAAAAAAACACCAAATAACAAAAACATCAAATCGAAAAAACACGAAAAATGGGAAAACAATAAAAACTAGTTAAATACAAAACGAAAAAACCCTTTGATATGAGATAACCGGGACACTCTATTTATCGGGTACAATTTTTGCAACTTCTCGTCCAAGCGAAATGCAAAATTGTGCCCTCTTGTTGCAAAGTTTTGCTTGAACGAACAGATCTTTCCAAAGTTAGTAACATTTTTTTCAAGTTTTAATGAATTTTCACTCACGCGAACGAATCTATAAGATAATAAAAGTTTTAGTGTATTTTGCAACTGGAACTATGTGAAGCAATCTCAAAACCGTTCCGAAAAAATTTGAGAATAATTTCGACTTTTTTATTTGGAGTTCTATGACTTTTTGGGTAACAGCTTATTCACACTTTGTATGGACTAAAATCTTAAACACATCCGATAAAAAACAAAAATTTAAGTGTCAAAAATCAATGCGAGTTTTGGTAGAGCTAAATCTTTTTTGCCTCAAGCTTAGAAAATGTCCATCAATATCCAAACAATATATGTACCCAACGCATCAATTTTCATATTAGTAAAAAAAATTTTTTTTAAACTAAGCGCATCCATTATTTTAAATATCTTACTAGTTTTAGTCAAATGTATACATATATCATGTCCCTCTACCAGAAGCTTGAATGAGCAGTTTTTTTCTATTTTGAGCATTTGGGTTCACTAGGATAATCCAGTGAGTGTGCTATATTAAAAATCCCGGTACCATTGCTCAAAATGAAATCACACTTACCGCCTAGATAACAGTAACTTAGAAAACTGTGTTGAATTTTCATAAATAATAAACTTTATTGCCCATTTATCACTTTTCTGTATTCATGTTTCTGGCAAAATGCGATTGTACTGTACCTTTAATCGTTCGCGAGAATTCGCTATCAAACGGCGATGCAAAGCATTTTAAAATGTGACGCATGAAAAAGGGATTCAAGAGGTTGTGTAGCGAAATGCTATCAAAGGGCTGCCAGCTTCTCAAACCCAATGTCAACCCAACCGTGACATATGCTGTTCCAGGCGAGTTTCTGGCGACCTCAAGTTCCTCATGATGTAGGATGTGGGCGGTGGGATGGCCTAGAAGGTTCAATGTGGTCATATTATTGTGCTTGTTTGTGGAACGTATCGGTTCAACAAATATCTGGCAAAGGACCATCAGCAACGATAACTCTGCTATTTTGACAGCTGATTCCCAGGAAAAAGGTCCTCAAAACATTTAAACAGTGAAATAGAATCGAATATAATTTTTTTTCTAAAAATATAAATTAATATGAGGATCAGCGAAATACGCAAGCATTATTATTTATTCTATCATAAAACCTGAAATCACAGCATTCCCATAAAGAAAGTTTAATAGTTGAACTAAAATAACACATCTATCATTATCTTTTCTGAATTAGTATTTCTACTGTTCACATTCACTATGCAGCAAAACTATTCATACAAAGAAACATAAACACATGCAATGATGTTAAATTGAGTGGTCGAACCCAATAAACACGAAAACGACGTTAACACATTGCTGAATTCGAGACGACTTAAGAAGTAAGTTTTATTGATTATGATTTTATTAATCCGTGTCGAGTTTAAGATAAGGTTAAGAAAGTCAATTTCCGCTAAAGCAATTATCTTTGTATGATCCCATGTTTTTGTTGTTGTTAAGAGTTCTTCTTTGGACTGATTAGGCAATTGAAAAGTAAAGTCCTCTCTCGACGATCTTTTGATTTGGCTCTACAAGTCGGCCGCTCATCATGCATGTCCTGATGTGCGGCTTAGAATATGGATGGTGTCGAGAGAAGTTGAGATGGCTCTAAGGTGTGTGGGGAGAAAAGTTCTATGGAAAATTTATGGTGCTGTCCGCAATGCCAATGGCAAGCGTCGAAGGAGGTATAATGGCGAGCTGTATAAGTTTTACACAGATATGAAAATATTGCAGCGAATCAAAACCCAAAGGCTTCGCTGAATTGATTCGATATGCGAATGGGCAAAGATACTACGGCCAAGAAAGTATTTCATTCAATATCTCAGTTTGCAAGCAGAGGATTGGGAGATCTCCACTGAGTTGGCAGGTGAAGGAAGGCTTGACTTCTCTTGGTGCACGCCTTTGAAGTCAATTTTCGCGAAATAGTGATAGATGGCATGACTTGTTACCACTTCATTTCATCATAGTAGGGTGTCGGAAGGTGCTTTCCACCATCGGCGATTAGCGTATTGGTTCGTCTTCCCTCTTGTTAGCTAGCAACAGGGGGAATTGTTCTTTCCAAAAATTGAGCCCAGTCGGAATGTCGTGTCATTATCATTCCTATTAACCACCATCTGAAGCCCGTCATACTCAAGTTATTTTTCCTCATAGTTTTTTCTTTAAAATCACGATAACGCTCTTATATACCGTGCATTGCAGGGCCCGTACGCAGCGTGGTCCTAAGGAAGCTTCCTTATTTTCCAAGCCAGCCCGACGTGCCATTGTACCAGTGATTTTTGCAGGCTCGCTAAAACTGATGGTGTCAGTAGCGGTGGTACCTAATTCTCATATATATATATAAATATGCCTCACACTCTTCGGCCATCTCAGTTATCGGGTGGAGAGCCGAATAGAATAATCATCAGCGGCTATTTCGACAGCAAACTTTCCTTGTGTTATTTCGCGCACTTATTTTGCTGCATAGAGGCGTGTACGTATCTTGGCAGCCACTAGGTAGTGGTACGAGACAATATTTGAACCTCACAGAGTGCGCAGATCCAGTACAATGTAACTTTGTCTGTCGTCGATTACAACGTGATCGCTTCGGTTTCGAGTTCTTCGATCAGTGGGCATATAATCATTTTTCGAGCAGCGTTGAAGTCAATCGGCCTTGACCCCGTTGGGAGATGTTACATCGTGGAGGTTAAATTCACCAAGCATGATTTTAATGTTATGGCAATGGCCGTCATCGAAGGTATTTTCTAGTTTCTCCTAGAAGGAGACCTTTAGTAAGCGCATATACCAGAAATCGCCTGGATGCGTATAGCGGCGAGACGCTCGTTAGCGGCGAATCTACTATCAGAAATATATTCGAATTCTCCACTTTTTCTGTAGCTATATACCAAACAGTGGAATCAGAATATTCTTTTTCACAAATTCAATTAGCTAACCACATATATGTAATATATGGTCTTACATTTACAAAGTTTATTTATTTTAAGAGTGAATAGAAGCGGAAATTATAAATTATCCACAAAAGTGATGTAAAAAAATCATATGGCAGTAAAAGGTGAATTGCAATTTCTTCCATTAAACATGGACTTATGCTTTTTCCCCATAAGAAGCAGACTTACCGGATAATACATTTAAAAACAATTTCGGGATCACTTCGGGTTATTTTAGGTATCATTTCAGAATGCTTCAAAACCATTTCGAGACTGTTATGGGTACAATTTTGAAGCATCCTTTCGGCTACATTTCGGGCTTATCTTTCGGAACTATTTCAAGATCAGTTCGAAACAACATCACGACAGTTCACAATTATAAATTATCACAAAACTATCTTGAAATGGTTCTAAAGCAGTTCCAGCATAGTCTAAAAACGATTCTAAAGTAATTCTGCAACTGTTTTGAAATGGTTTCGAAATAGTCTTGAAATTATACTGAAGTTTTCGAAATAATACCTAAAAAAACCCGAAGCGTACAGGAAAGGATGCTCCAGTAGCCCTAAAACTGCCCTGAAACAGTTTGGAATGGTTTGAAGTTTTCTCGAAACGACACTTTAAATAATCCGAAGTGGTCCCTGAAATTGTTTCGAATTGAATGATCCGGAACGTCTGCTTCCTATGGAAAAGACGACAAGTCCATTTTTAAGGGAAAATTGATAAATCCAGATTTTACTGCTGTTTTATTTTTGTATCACTATTTTACGATATTTTTATGAGTTTCGTTTCATTCACTCAGTAACAAATAAACTTTTTATCGCCGTCCTTCGTTTGTACTTCTAATCATTTCTGATCCACTCTGGTATCACCGCAAAGTGTCTCGAGTTCAGCTTTAACCTGTTGTGCTTATTGGGTAGTGCGACAAAACTATTTCAATTACGAATGGATAAACGACAGTGAGCGACAATGATGACTATGACGACGATGTCGACAGCTATAACGAATAAAAGTGAATATAATAGTAGAGATTTTTATGTCATTTCCTGTTTTTCGTGATTTTTTATATGAACACTGCATATGTATGTGTATGTATGTACGCTATTGTATAAAAATTCAGATGCTGGCATTTTCCAAATGGGGGTGGTCATGATGATGAATGAGCTTGTGGTGTACTATGGGAAGGATAAGTGGAAAATCTGGGGATTATAGCGATAATGTTGACAATGTTGAATTTATAATAATTTGAATCTGTCAAAAATTAAACAGCTAAAGCTATAGTACTACCCTCGACGGACTATTGAAATACACATATGTAGATATAGATATATACACTACATACAGCCACACATACATATGTGAGGGTAATAATACGCATGAATTAAAAGACTGGTAGCCATATATATACATATATATATTTACATAATATATGAGAGGTGGCCAAAGAATATTGGATTAAAAGTAACTTATACACCCACATTATAAACATTTATGAGAATTCAACAACAATAATTACACAAATACATTCATATAGTAAAGTACACTTGGAGCTTAATTATGCATTTCCTATTGAGCGAGTCGAATAATTAAGATTAAATGAAAGAATGCGAGCGCTATTATGAAACAATAAGTGAAGTGAGGTTTTGTTAAGTAGTGTTTTGGGAATTTACTTTCCTCGGGTTAGTTTTCATACTTATGCGCAAATAAAAATTTGAGCAAGTATTTAAGGTGATGTACATTCCACTGAGCTCGAATATAAGATAAGCAGCTGTATGATTTATCATAAATATTACACAGATTTCTGTGTCAATTTCACGAACATAAAATTTTTTTTTGTAGTACATTACTTATAGGCCTTTCTTACTTACTTAATTGGCGCTTGGCCGTTTAGACGGTTATGGCCGTCCAACAAAGCGCGCCAGTCGTTTTTTGCTAACTGGCGCCAATTCGCAACACTAAGGAACTTAAATCGTTTCCACCTGCTTCTCGAAGTTGGGGCCGCGCTCGTTTCTCTGCTTCCGTAGGCGGGTTCCAATAAAATATATTTTCTAAGCCGGAGCATCATCTCAGTTGGAGTACTCGTCGTCGCCAACTCGCAGAAATCCCAAACGTTTGGAAGAACTTTTCTTGCAAACACTCCCAGAGCAGCCTCATATGATGTTATCGTGGTCCATGCTTCCGCACAATATAAGAGAGCGGGTATGATAAGTGATTTGTAGAGCAATATTTTCGTTTGCTGAGAGAGGACTTCAATGCCTGACAAGTCTAAAATGAGCATTTAATGGCAAGATTGATTCTTTGCTGGATTTGAAATCCGAAATAAGTGAAGTCCTTTTATTATTCGCAATTATGGCCGCCACAGTAGCCTAGTGCCAAGGCGAAAATGCTTAGACACTTTGCTTGATGACAGCAAGTACTTAGTTTGATCCTCATTGACATCAAATCTATCTTTTCCGCTTCCCTTTTGAATTTCGTCAGCATAGGCAGTAGTTGCAAGCATTTACAGAATATTGTTCCAGAGCGGTAAAGTTCTTCAGGTTGCATTTTTTCACATAGCATCAAATAAAAAAATCACATGGTAAGGAGTCACCCTGTCTGAAACCTCAATTCACGGTGGCCTTCAATTCCTCGAATAATACGTTTGACAAGACCTTATATGCGATACTAAGAAGTTGATTCCGCGATAGTTGGCGTAGATTTCATGATCCGCTTTCTTGTGAACTTGGCAAAAAAATTTAGATCCGAGTCATCAGGCATGCACTCGTCCGACCATATTTTGTAAAGTTGCTGATGCATGCGCTTTATCAACGCCTTTTCTTCCCCTTTCGCCTTTGGGCCCCTTTCCTCTTCAACTCGCAGTTCTTCTTGTTGCGTTTGTTTTTAAGTCGTGTAGACATGGTCCACTTTCCGGTTGCAACGCGGTATTCTTCATCGTACCAGTTGCTTTTCGGTGGTTGCCGGTAACCAATTTTTTCCACGGCGGCAGTACGAAATGCAGTCATTCGCTCGACTCAGTGTCGATAGCCCGTTAAAGTAGTTGGGCTATAGGCTTGTTATTATTTATATTATAATGTGCTTATTATCGACGGTTTGAAGATGTAGTATTGTTTTTATACTGAAATTCTTTCGGTATCTATATAATGAAATAGGAAATCAATAACTTTTCAGAATTAAATTAATAACTTTTTTTATACAAAATCAATAATTTCTATAACCAACTGACGGAAAGTATTTTAAAAATACTTTAATAATCGATAACCTTTGATAAGGTTAGGTTGAACTGGCCGGTCCATGAGGACCTCACATAGACTGAATAAGTCCGTAGTGTTTACCAGAAGTTTGTATTAACGACCAATTGAAAAACCCTATCAGGACCTATGCTTCTAGGTCTGACATCAGTATCACTCCTAATAGCTGGATAAAGTATCCATAAATTTGAGACAATTCTTCGATAATATTTTGATAACAAATCGATATTTTTTTGAATAAAAATCGATAACACGCCAATAAGAAATTGATAACTTTGCGATAGCAAAGATATAATTTTTTGGTAAATTATCGGAAAGTTTTCGACAGTAGATCGATAACTTTTCCATAAAATATCGAATAAATTGTCGCTATAAAATCGGTAACTTATAGATGACCTTCGTTATCGTTTGCTAATTTGTAGCACTTCTTTAAAAAATCGATAACTGGTCTACTCATTTCTCAATAACACACATCACAGTCTCACCCCTTCAAACAGTTATAAAGTCAAAATTACAAATAGCTGTCGCAATATCCAGGTCACCTGGATGTGAATTTTCACAGTGAACTCCCATAGTATACTAACATATGTACGGTAAGCTGAGGGAAAATTTGCTGGTCAATAAAGGTCGCACATTCATGAATGTGTCTAAAATGTCACGAGAATTCGTTCGAGAACCAAACAGAGAAAACCCAATTAGGTACCAGGATTTATGTTAAAGAATAACTCCGTCTTCTTGGAAGAAATTATCTAGGACCTAGTTTAATAGCTGTCTCGAAATCTGGTAATTACGCCGCCCTTACTAGCTGGGGACTTGACCTGGACACAGAGCTCAAACCTTTCTTACTGCAGCTCGTACTTCCTACACCTGTTTTTACTGACGATGTCTAACTTATAAGCATGTGACGCCAGTGCCAGTGACGAAGTGTGCAGTTAGCATGCCTATCATGATCTGAATTCTTCTCGCTTTAGAGATGTGAGCAACTTTGATGGTCTTAAGATGTAGGATTTGCACATGATCCTAGAAATATTACTGCGCTTCTATCCATACGTTTCCTGCTTGATGGCTCATATGCAACATCTGTCTCCTTTTGATTTCTCTTAACTGATTGGGACGTCTACCGTCGATTCATTGAGCGCTGAACCCTCCTTTGTTAGTTCATCGGCGTTTTCATTAGCTTCTATATCTTATAAGTGAAAAACCAGTCTTTATGTATGATCCGACCTGAGCGAAATTCCCCCAAACGCTTCTTTGCATTTCGGGATACTTCCTGATGAAGTCATGTATAAGATTATTGCCTTGATTACCATAAATATATGTATATATTGACGAGACTGCATATTAAGCGCTCTTGCTCCAGAATTTCTGCTGCCTTCTTTACGGCTAAACTTTCTCATGAAAAACATTGCGGTGATCTGGCAGATTGTAGAAATTACTTTTTTGTGGATTGAAGCTTAGGTACTAGACCATGTAGTCGGTTTGCCATAAATTTTATGGCGCTACATTGCGCCAAAGTTGCTCCGAGACCTTAAGTCTTGTTCCAGTTGCTAGCGCTATATTCTTGGTCATTGGGTTGTGCGATATGCAGAATTGTATGCAATGTTGCTCCAGGGTAGTTTCCAGTGTTTCCGGTATGTTTGTAATTGATAATCTAGTACATATATAGATATCGACTTTTTTGACCTCACTGGTGATACGTTTGCTAGCCTCCTTATTCCTTAAAAAAATGGGTTTATGAAACTCCTAAAATTGGAAATTCGTATGGAAATGTCACTTTAAAAGGCTTTTCAAACCTTTTGTATATTTTAGAATAAGGAATTCATTGTATGCATAATTTGAGTTGGTTTGTTTTTTCCAAATATTATTTTTTGGGAACTAAAATATTAATTGATGCGATGTACATATCTCAAAAAAAAAGGTGAATGAAAACATTTTCCGAAAAATACAACCCAGACATCTCAAGCATGTAGGGTATAAACAACAGACAAGTACTTGAGGTAAAGATGTATAATATATAAAACTAGTAACACCAATATAAAAATTAGTATATTTGCATAAATTATTATTCAAATTAATACAGAAATGACACCGAAACCTCAACAATTCAAAGGAACTATTAAGTTGATTGAATGATGTTCTGTGTAACTTTAAAAACGAGCTTCAATCAAAAGAGAATGCAAAGTGCTTCTCTAAGATATTATTTTAAGTCTTAATTGAGGGATGCGCAGGTTTACAATAAGACAACACAAAATATATATATTTTTTTTCAATTTAAGTTTCTTGGTATGAGTGTATTACGAAAAACCTACCCTGCAAAAAATCGTGCGATAAATCCCTAAAAAGAGCGGTCTGCGATTGATTTTTTTTTGTCCACATTGGGGTATAATTGATCTCGTATAGTCCCTTTTGGGTATATTTGGAATTAGTCAGTTTGAAATTTATGTAGCCAATTGAAAAAATCAATAAAAAACAAACAGCAACGAAATGAATAAAATAAAAAGATTAAATATGATTGAATAGCATTATTTAAGAAAATGCAGAGCTCTATACCGAACCTAAAATACTAGGACCATATGTTCCATTATCGTAATATTTGTTTTGTTTTTATTATTCTACAACAATAATACGAACGAAAGAGACTTGTGTGACTCTGACTGTATAGGCACGAAGAGAATATGTCCGACACTACCCGTATGGATGTAAAAAGGGCCATCCAGACACTTCCCCTAGGGGAAACAAAGAGGAAGTGTCGAACAATACAGAAAAGATCTGTCCGACAGTACCCGTAGGGTAAAAAGAGGGCGTGTCGAACAGTACCCAAAGGGGTACAAAGAGGAAGTGTGCAAACATTACAAAAAGGATATGTCGGACAGTACCCGTAGGGGTATAAAGAGGACCAGTCCGACACTACCACAGGTACAACTAGTGTCGCCAAAGGACATGCTCAAAAGGGACCACTCCAACACATATAAAGAGATCAGAACTGGCTATAGTCGCATACTCCTTTGCGACTCGTCCCGGATTCACCCTAGATTAGTCGATTTTTTGCAGGGTTTGTACATATACATGAACGTTCAAACCAGGATGCATGATGTATTCCATTCTAACTCTTATATAACGATTATACATTGATCTGTAGGTGTTTAACAATGGCTATACCGTAAACTGTTTCTATATTATATTTCTGAGATTGATTATACGCCTTCTATTCTATTAAACTAGCCCTATTTTAACAATTTGAAGAAATATTATTGATATTAGAAAATTACAAAACACACTTGCAATGATTACTAGGAACATGTTTCTGAATTCACTTCTTCATCAGATAAGAGTGAACAGCAGAAACATTACTTAAAATGGACTGCAAGAAAATCCAATGTCACTGATCAAGTTCTGTTAATCAGCTAAGAATATTGCTCACAACTCTGATAAAAAACATGAAAGGGCATTTTTTTTCTAACGCCCCGATTCTGAGCGCTACCAGTAAAATAGTACCCAGAACATTATGTAACCGAATATCGTTACCAGTTCTTTTATCCGCGATTCTGGCCCAAGTGGCAACGCTGTCATCCGTGCACCAGTGTCTGTGGAGAATGTTTAGACACTGTGTTTTCTTCGCTTTCAACGGTTGCCACTTTCGGCCATTTGGGACCAAAATGGGTCTTTGTCAGCTGGTCCCTTTTCCTTCGCGTGATTTTGGTCTCTTTTAGAGTAGCCCACGACTATTACTTCTCATTCTTTCGCTCAGAGTAAAAATTCAGAATATTGCCCAAAATTCGTGCCACACTTTCGTTTAACCCCCTATATAATTTTGAATTTACTTCAATGGGAACTCTGACCATAGGAAAAAATGCTGCAGTAATAAATGGGTACCAAAACAATACCTTTCACCTAGGATATAATTTATACCAGGCATTTAAAAAGACAAGTGTTGGCAAACACATTTGGGTCGTTATTGTTCTCGATGAAATTTAACTGACTAATAAAAAAACTCTTGTTTCGAATAATATTAATAACGGCTAAGATATTTTCGATCGGCTATATACCTAATGTAAAATATCTGAAATAAAATTGCTTCTCGCATTAGCATAGCTTATAGCGAGCACTCTGCTGTGACCTAACACTGTTTTCAAAACTTATACAAAGAAATTCTATGCATTTCTTCTCGTTTGGGCCGTTGATATTTAAATCTTTCCTCCCCAGCTCATTGAGTTCCAGGATTCCAGGAGAGAGAGATTTGATTTCAGGAAAATGTTTATGTATAAAATTAATCCACGTAGGGCTAGCAGAGTCGAACGAAGCAGATAGGCGATCACAAACTCCACTTACTGGACATGCTTAGGCACCGATATGAAGTTTAAGACGTTAAGACGAAAAAAGTAAGCATCTAATAAAAATCGACTACAAAATGGCTTAGTTTACATTTATGATTACTGAGTTTCCTCATATATACTTCGCCAACACCAGAACGCAAATTCTTGAACGTTTCTACGTAAAACCCTATACTGCACTATATATTTTATTTCATTGGCATCAACACATATGCTAGAGACCAAGATCTTTGTGACCAAAACTAGGTTCACAAACGTTTGGGTTGGTGAAGAAAAGACTATGGCTATGTCAAAATATAGTACCATTTTTGGTTTGCATGTACATATATTTGTTTGTCAGCTTGAATTAAAGGAAAGTCTTCACTATTTTAGGTAAAATCCTAAAATTTTGTCATTTTTAATAATAAAATAAACAAAAATAGTCCTTTTTTTCGATGAATTTTGGTACCAAATGAAACATGGTGTGGCAACCGTGTTTCGCTTTACCGAAAATGTCTCACTTGTAGATACGAGGTAAGAAACGGGACGTTGTGTACAAGCATATTATGCATGATAAGTTTCTACATAGGTATATTGTAATTTATTCTGTGAAAGTACATAATGTAAACAAATATGTATAGCAATAGGCAACACTTTTTTACTATTATCTTTTACTTATTTGCGCTTACAGTTCTTTATTTTTCAGTTTTGCCTTTTTCCTAAACAACAGCTGTTCTGATTGTTATTTCGATGTAACCACCTACTTTGTGCGTTAAAAAATTATCCGGCTACTTTCGCCGGTGTAGAATACCAAAAGGGTGTAAAAGTTGCCACATGTGTTCGTTACCATGTAGTGAAGAATGTTGTTACCTACGCAATGCTACACTAGAATCGGGGCATAAAGCTTAAAAACTGTTTCGGCTTGCTTAAAAACCATCGAAAATAAAAATTTTGCATTATTTTTCTTATATCAATAACAAAAAAAATAAAGAAGGGGATTATTATTATAATACGTTTGATGAAATACTTTGTATATGTTTGTTTGGTTTCTTTTTGAGAAAATTTGTATTGTGTGATGATTGCATGAAGTACTTGCTTAGGTATGTACGATCAATTAAGTTTAATAAAATCGGTAGGCTATCGCTAAATTGAGTGTGAAATCACGACGAGCAACAATACCGTAGCCTCATTGAATTTTTTTAAAACTGAACATGATCGGATTATACAATTGATTTGATGCATATAAGTATTTAACAAATAGAAATTGTAATTTGCTATTACAATAAAAACTCGTTTTCTTTAATCTAGATTATTGAATGTGCAATTTTGCGGGAAAAATTGTAGCGAAGTTTAAAGGAAATTGTAAAAAAATTAATGACTTTAGCCGCTTTTATAATTTTTTTATATATAGATCAAGTTATTACATTTATTATAAAAAAACAATATTTTTATTATTTTTTATTAGAAACATTACGATAATTGCTTCTTTTCAGTTTTCCCTAATATGCAAAATTATAAATAAATAACAATTATCAATAAAATTGAATAAAAATTGTTATTAACTGGTCCTAAGCTCATGAATACTAAGAACAAAAAAATAAGCAGGATTTAACACAAAGCAAATAATGGTTACACTGCCTTGAGTAAGACTTTGTACTTATTTGGCGAGGTTTTTCGCGCTTAAATATTGTTGTTGTGCGCAAAAAAAGATGTGCCTCAGAAAAAACACGGCCATTCTCAATAAAAAAACCTTTGTGCTTTTTCTTCCCTAAAATTTAGGAAAATACAAAGGCAAGTACAACAAGAAAGTTGTCTGATACATTGCTGAGAGTGTTGTGAGCAACAGCTGATTTTATTTTTCTCATTTTGCAATTGGTTTTTGTAATTAATATTTAATTATTAAACTAGTGTAAAAGCCCCATCATATAAGCAGTTTTTCATATAGACGCGTTTAACTCAATCTTATGCAATATGAGTAGATTTCACGTATTTTTATGGAAAATGGTAGATTGAGCGACACTGGCGCCATATGACATGAAATAGTAGCCAACTTGCAACTTTTGTTGCAAGCAAAGCATAAGAAGAAGAATTTGACATTTGCTTTGGATAAGGGTGCTTGTACACTTTGCAAGTAAAATTATTTTCCTCACTCGTTGGTAACTTTTCTAACATTTTTCGCTATTAAAAAAAGAAAAAAATTTTGTGGTTTAGGGAGATTGTTATTACAATGCCACGCGAAGTCTGAAGTTCCTTTATATTAATAAACGCAAACATCTTGGTTGATTGTGGCGATGTTACTGGAATGCATATGCTTCTGTTAAATAAATCTACATATATGAAAAATTTCATTGTGCCGCGGCCTTAAGGCGAATTGTCAAATTTATCAAAATGCTAGATGTTTGTTTTACTGTGTTTTTCGCTCGCTAATTGATATTGTTGTTTGTTTTTTGCGCGCTTTGTTTATTCGATCTTCGTTTTTACTCTCGTTTCGTGTTTGATTTGACATTTTAGAGGTATCAAAATTTTTAGTAGCTATAAAACTGGTTATTTATATAAACGCCATCCGTTACTTCAATTTTCACCGAATTTCCGTTTTAGACTGCCAATTTAAGACAAGGAAAAATTGCCATAACCTATTGAAGTTTATGTATTTCCACAATGCATGTAGGTTAGACCTTTTGTTCGTGCGCCGTGAATTAGTAGTAAAACAAAATAACGGGAATTTTCGTTTTTTGAAAAAGATATTTATTTATGCATTTACATTAATGTTGTCAGCTTTCAAAATAATCCCCAATAGATATTATGTACTGCGCACGCGCTTCTTCCAATCCTCGAAACACTTCTCGAACTCAATCTTTGGATAGCTTCAGCTCTTTCAGCGATGCGCTTTTAATTTTCATTATGCTTGTAAAACAACGGCCCTTCAAAGTACTTTTTATTTTTCGAAATTAAAAAAAATTTACACGAAGCCACTTCTGGCGAATATGGAGGCTGGTGCACCGTTAGAGTAATGGTTTTGGACAAAAATTTACGAACAAGCAATGACGTATGAGCAGGTGCATTATCGTGGTGCAAAAGCCATGAATGGTTTTGCTACAAATTCCAGGCGTTTCTTTCAGACTGCTTCACGTAAACGGCGTGAACTTGAAGGTAGTACTCCTTATTTATCGTATGACCTCGTGAAAAGAATTAATTATGCACTATGCCGTTAAAATCGAGGAATACTGTGAGCATAACCTCCACAGTTCGACCGCACTTGTCGAGCCTTTTTCGGTCTTGGCGATCCAGAATGCCTCTACTGTTTAACTCATTGTAGACTCAACGTAGGCCTTGTTAACATTTCGCATACTTTGTTACACTTTATTTCATTCTTTACGCCAATTTTGATTCAAATCCTTTGATCAATTTTTTTTACAAACGAAAATCGACGACCTCATAAAAACACATCTAAGCTTAGCAGATACCACTGACAAACTAAACAATGAATTCAGCTGAAAATTTTTGACAATTGGACACTCCAAACCCGTTCATTCACGGATATGTACACCCAACCTGTGGCAAAGCCTCGCACAACCATGGCCAGCTGGTTATTGTATATGTATATGACTATATAAGGTTCGACTTATCAACGATAGTGGATTATTAGCGTCGAGTTTGTCATCGGCTTGTTACCTCCGAATTATCAGCTTCTTGATTGATTCTTTCGAGTTATTATCAACGGCTTACAGAAGCTTTATCGATTTTATTTTGAAATCTGATCGAGATCTGCTTAATAACAAACCGATGAGTCGTTGTTAAAAAATCCATAAAATGTTGATAAAGAACTTGTTTAACTCCAGTAGGATGTCGATAAGTCTTCTATAAACGATAGCACTGCTATGCCAAATTAGTAACACTCCAATAACAAAGCGATAACTTGTTGCTAAAAAATCGATAATTTTTTGATAATATATCGATCGCTTTTTGAAAATTATTAGTAGTTATATGTAGTAACAAAACGATACATTTTCGATATCCTTTTGATAGCACATCGATAATGACAAACGTATTGCTAACTTTTCGATACAAAATCGATACATTTTTTATTAAAACTTGATAAAAACTATTTGTATTCAGATAACAAATCGAGATATATTTTTTTAAATATATCGATACATTTTCCTTAAATAGTCGATAACACGTTCGGTAATAAGTCGATGTATTTTCCATAGGAATCCGATAATTCATCGAAAAAGAACGGATAGCACGACGTTTACCTATGTTATAGATAGAAAATCTAAAAATGGATAACTCATATACAGTGCCGTGGGCAGATTACTCATACAGAAAATTAAATCACTCATAACGCCTAATTTACATAGTCTATAGTACTTCATAAAGTACACCATACGCTTATATTCACATTCTCACGGTAGTTGGTAGATGTTTACACATCAAAATTCTATTGCAATTCTTAACGCTATTGCTTTGTGAAATACCGAAGATCTTGGTTTCAAAGAAAAAAAATGGCATCCCTAATCCCTACAACAACAAGTTTATGCCTGGACGAACTTATGACATCCAAAGCGTCTTTAATTGAATTTTATGTATTTTAGTGATTAATACACTTCACACAGTTTACAATATAATACATTGTATCTACTTCATAAACATATTTAAAAGTACTCTTAAGAAACTATTTGCATTGAACGTTGATTTAATTCAAATTCTGCACAAGCTCATGGCTCAGCAATAATAAAACTCATACATTCTCATATATATATTTAAGTAAATATTGTAACGAATTTTAGTGAAACTCCGCTTATTTTACACCTTCTAATAACGTTCGTATCGCTAAATTGTTGAATAAATAACTCCAATATTTAATAATGCAAAAATGGTCTTTATTAGACTACTTTGAAAGTACTTAACTTCACAACCATTAGCGTGCTTAAATCAAAACTGACTAAACTACTCAGTTTGCGCTCTTTTATATTCTCTGCTGCTTCATTCGCATATTTCCAATACAGTCTAGACGTTTCGCCTGTTAGAATTGCTGTACATGTCACGTACTTAGTAATTTGCTATATACATGTATATTTGTAGTTTATGCGTTTCTCATAGTCATATGCGTGTATATGTGTAGCAACTCTTCGCTGATGACTACAAATATGTGCGCGTAATATCTCTTCGTGCCTTATATATATGGGTGTAAATGAGGACTGATGTATTTATGTAGCTTACTTACTTACTTAAGGTTTTTGTTGTTGTGCATTTATTTAATACTGTGAATATTCGTCACACTACCCTCCACCTAAGTCTGATCGCCCCGATCAGACAAATCTCCCGATCTGACCGCTGCTAGCCTCTCCAAATGAGCCACCCTTATATTTCGTGGTTTCCAAATTGTTTGTATGTGGTTGATGACATCACTGATCCTCTTCACAACTCTGTACGGGCCTTCCCAACTGAACCAAAGTTTGGATGGAACACCTTTCCGCCGGTGAGGGTTGTATAGCAGTACCAAATCTCCCTCCAGGAAATCTTCCGAATTATTGTGTGTGTTTCATCCTACTACTCATTATCACACACTGTTGTTTGGCCAATGAACTATTTCATAGAGCTTGCGCTTGACGGATTGGCTTCGCATAATCAGTATCGTTCCGACGTTTCACAACAGTAGTGCGCCCTGGCTTGAAACCACCCTTGCATTCTTTCTGGGAAATTCTTTCGTTCGTTTTAGTGCATCCATTAGGGATTGTCAATGCCGGTGTTTTTCTCGTGGGCACCTTGGGTTTTATTTTGTTTGGCTCATTCATTCCATCAACTTTTGCCCGATTTACTTTCTTTGACCTTTGTGGTCTCTGTTGAATCTCCTCCACCAGCACTCGCTTGCTGCTAAACCCATTTCTCCAAACTGAACCTAAGTTGTATATCCTGGTTCTTTTAGCGCATGTTCCTTCTTTGCATGTCGATCCTCATGTCATGGTCAACTAAGAAGTCTACTCCCAATATGAATTCATCAACAATCTGCGCCACAACGAATTTGTCCAGAATCGTGAACTTTCCAATTAGGACCTCGCATTCCAAATCTCCTTGGACTTGGTTAAACTCGCCAGTGACCGTACGCAACCTTGCTCCAGGTAAAGGTTTTGCTCTCCTGTTGACCAAATAAGATCAGATTAAGCAATGAGATGCGCACAGTATCTACAGTTAGTACACGTTCTTTGCCATCCACATTTCCTTTGCTCGATTTTCTTCCAATTTGCGAGATAGATATTACAGGACGTTCAATAGCTGGGGCAAGTTCTCGATCTTTACATCTAGCTGGCTCTTATCTGTTTTAGCTTTGCGTTTACGACCAGCTAAGTTGGAAGTACCAGAACCGGTGCTGCAATAACGTGCAACATGACCAGGCTTCCCACATTTAAAGCATTTAATTACTCTATTACTCCGCTTTTGCGATCCTTTCAGTGCCTCCAATATTGTCTTCAGCCAGTCTGGCCTTTCTACTTCCACACGGTGTGTTTTGAAAACTGGCTTACACAGAAGCGATGCTGTTTCTAGAGTCAGCGCATGGGATACTAATTCAGAAAATGTCAGCTTTGTGTTTGCATATGTAGCTCGCTTTGTTTTTATGTCCCGTATTCAAGCCAGGGTTCTCCAACTCGTTTTTCAGTTGCTGGATTCTTAATTCACTTAACTTTGCCATACCCAAGTTGTTTTCGAAATCTTCGGAACTTATTCAACAATTCCTCTTCTGACACCAATTGTAACGAATTTTAGTCAAACTCCGCTTATTTTACACCGTCTACTAACGTTCGTATCGCTAAATTGTTGAATAAATAACTCCAATATTTAATAATGCAAAAATGGTCTTTATCAGACTACTTTGAAAGTACCTATTTAACTTCACAACCAATAGCGTGCTTAAATCAAAACTGATTAAACACGTATAGGCCGATCGACACGAAGTGCACGGCAGGGGGCCACAACCCTGCCCA
>JARSSU010000297.1:0-12410 GCA_029619165.1 Eurosta solidaginis | reverse complement strand
CGGGGGAATATGCTTAATATAAGTACGTGTTTGTATATTGTTGAGAGGCTGGTTTCGTCAATGGCGACGACAGGACCATTAGATAAACTGGGCGGGGTGTTATAGAACTCACCTGTTGTAGGGGTCCTCCTGCTGCAAATACGGTGATTGCGATGATGTAGGTGGCGAGGTGGTTGAATGAGATGGCGCTGACAATAAATCTGGCAGATGCTCCTTGGTTCGCGAATGTTGTGCAAAAACTTCTTCAACACTTTTTCTCCTGCAATTACCAATTATTACGGCTTATACCTGTGTAAAAGCCTGATGTTCTATTGTACAAATTGATTGCAAACTAATTAACACAGCAGCTGCAGCGGTGGTTTTTTAAGTCAGTTGGAAATTGATTTTACCCCTGTTCGCACGATAACCCAATTCAATTTCACTTGGAATTTTTACAGCTTATTTAACTAAAAGCTTGAATTATGCTGCGAACTGTGCATATATTAACGTTTATGCATCTAAGAACGCAGACATATATGTAAAAGTAGCATGGATCGCGATTATGTGGTCGTGACTTGGCTGCTTGGTTGTCCCCTTTGCTGTTGGTATATTATGCTTTTACCTTTCTTCGCTGTAAGTTTCACCGCAGTCGTTTATATCATAGACAATTTTTATTTAAAACACTTTCATGCGTAATCGTTAATATTCACAGAATTATATACAATACGACCACAGTAAAAACTATTGTTAAGAACTGTTGAACAAAATTTCAGATATTGTCACAAAGTGGTGGTTTTCTGACAGGTTGGAGATCATGCCATATCGCCATCCTGTATTTGCGGCGAATTAAATTTGGTGGTATTTTGCGCGATGGAGGCTGCCACACGCCATGAGGAGACCCAATGGGAACTTTAAAGGTAGATACAATGCATTGATTCTAGGGATACTTCAATATAAAAAATACAATCAATAATCGAATACAATACCAAGTACGGTTAAATATATAAATTCATAGAGCTACGTATAAAAAAGGAGAGAGTATGGGACGGATGACAGCCTACACCGCGTAACCACAGACTTTTTGTCTTGGTAGCGACAACAACAGAGGTTTATTTTTCAACTTTTTGTCACAACAGCGACAACAAAAAGGGTTTATTTTTGGACTTTTCGGTCTCAGTAGCACAACAAAAGGGGGACCACTCGCCACGTCCACAGATAAATGAGTGTATTGTGAACAAATGACAAAAGTGCGTGCGATATTGCTAATGAAAATCGAAAAATAACCGAAAAAGGTGAAGAAAGAAATAAATTTTTTACAAGAAGTGAGCGCCTGAATTAATTTAATTGAAATTAATGTGTTTGGGATGTGCAAAAAAACAACAACAACAAACTTATTGGTATCGTGCGGAAGTGAGGTTAGGTTAACCTCTTCCTTGTGTTGTGTCAGGAAAACCTTACCACTGGTTGGGGATAGACCAGATAATCACAAGGATCGAAATAAAATTAATAAACCAAGTGATTTAATTTTTGAAATTGGAAAGAAAAAAATGGTGCTCACTAAATAACTTCACTTTTGCACTTCTTTTTTGATTTTAATTTTTTCGCGCACACACACGGTCCTTTTTTTATTTATTTTGCAAAAAAACAACACTCAAAAAAAAATATAACACTTACTTCTTATTATTTGTTTTGCTGTGGATCTGGTGTTCTGCTAAATGTGCTGTAGCAATCCTTCAACAAAAAATTTGTAGGCAGATATGCTGTGGCTCTGGTCACTTGTGTATAATATAATCCCACTTTTCTCGTTGTTTGGCTGCTGCGGCAAATCCTTTTATAATCTTTGGGAACAATTTTTCTGATAATCAAAATATGCTGTGCAGGTTGATATGTGGACTGTATATATATAAAAAAGGTGCTTTCAGTTCCTGGTGAGGAGGACCAATGTTCGGCCTGAGTGCATCGGAAACCGGAAATGGGAATGGCGCACACGGGTCGATCTCGGGTTGATGGGTGTCTCGAAATGAAATAAAGAAACACAAGAAGATTTGCCTCGTTATAAAATATTATTTAATTAGAAGTAAAAGGAAAATATACAATTGGTATAATGTTACCTTAATGTCGCAAAAATGATAATGGTGATCCTGGGCGTTGTGAACTGCTTGGCGGTCGATCATAAAAGAGGCCGGTATCCCGTTGAGGACAACCGCTAAGCCGAGAAAAAGTCCTCTGTTGTTAAGGAGGGGAAAGGCCACACATACAGCCACCCCCACATATACGTGCATGGGTGCTGACAACCTGCACACACACACGTGCATGTGTATGAAACGCATGCATGTGCATGCATGCACACAAATGTAGGCGTGAGTGTGGGTGGCTGGAAATATTATTAAAACATTAGGGAGGGCTGCCGTCAATCAGGTAAAGTTAGGCATTGGGCCTAAACACAAGTCTTCTTCTTTCAAATGGCGTTGAGTTTGCTCAAATATTTTTTCGCTGAGATATCGTATTTTGAAATTTTGTGGTGTGGTAGCGGTGGTTTCTAGGGTTAGACACTTAGGTTAGAATATCTCGAAAAGCAAAACTGATAGAGAAATTTTGAGGCCAGATTTCGATTCATAGCTTCAAATTCCTTCGAAAATATATAGTCCGGTTCTGGGTCTGAGATGCTGTCGGCCTCTGTTATCATTGTGTTTTTTAGGGTTAGATAAGGACTTTAAAGAGTCTTTTAATTAATTTGTAAATATATATCAGGTGAGCTCGAATCATAGCGCTGAGCCTGGTGATATTGCAGCACAATCGGATTCTGATTCTGCAGAAGTTGCAGTGTATCCTTCGACTTCATTACGCATGGTATCCATACATTAACTTTTGGTAACGTGGGGATTTGCGCTTTATCCACCACCTCGAACTTCGTGTTCGTGCCTGGCTTTGGAGGTTTCGAACGACTTCCTCCCAGCAACAGCAAGCTCGCGGACGCTATCATCTTCACACCAAGGCCTTACGTGGTTGTTCCCGTATCATCTTAGCATTAAGTAAATAAGCTCCCTTTCTACAGATCTCCACCTTTCAGTAGTCATCTGTCCGAAGGATTCCTACGATCAACCAGCGCCAAAGTCAGTGACTACCTTGCCACATCATTCATCTTCTCGGGAAAAGCCGGAGTCTTAGCTTTTTCTCACCTGGCTTATCTCCTACTTCCCTAGTTTGCACTTCGCCACTTTTGATGTCCCTTCCTCTGACTTGCAGCTTTCGAGGTAGTTACTATCTCGCTCTTGTCTATGCGGCTTCCCTGCTTCGCGGCTCTGGGACGGGCCTTTCAAATTTTTCGCCTTCCGCCGAACGTTGCCTCTTCATTCTGCCATTCCCACTTCTTCCTACTCGTACTGGTTGCAGTTCCGAGAGTTTCTCGCCAGCAAACCTTTTGAACTGCCTTCGACCTACTTCTACTGCCTCATGAGCTTCGCGCGCTCTGGGACGGGGTCCTTTCAAATTTTTCGCCTTCCGCCGAACGTTGCCTCTTCATTCTTCCATTCCACTTCTTCCTACTCGTAGTGGTTGCAGTTCCGAGAGTTTCTCGCAGCAAACCTTTTGAACTCGCTTTCGACCTACTTCTACTGCCTCATGAGCCCATTCCAACTGCTCGATCTCCGCTTCTGTTGGGTCGACCACTGCTCTCAGGGGGCAATTCTTAGTGCTGATCCGTAATGCGACAGGACTCACTTACTTCCTCTGCCCAGTACCCTTCTCCACTCTTCTACACCGTTTTCAGTTGTATGCTTTTCCAACACGGAGTTCATTGAATCAGCACTACTCTCGCTCCCGGGTCCAACGCATCGCTTAATGCTTTTTTGTCGTTTTTGGCTTGTGACTCATTTTATTATAAAAATTTAAAATTTCTAAATTATTTATTTATAAATTTTATTTAATTTTTATAGATTATTAAATTTAATTTTTTATATACTGTATGTGTTATTTATTATTTTTATATATTAATTTTTCATAATTTAAAATTAAATATTTTATTTTATTAAATAAGAAATTTTAAATTTTTTGTACTTGAGCCTCAAAAACGAAATTACTTTTGGTATTTTTTTTTTGTTGAGGAATTGAATGTAATCAATTCCTTTGCTGTGGAGGAAAGGAATTGATTACTTTTTTCAATTACTGAGGAATGTAATGGGTAATGTAATGGAATTGAATTTACCAGCTCTGCTTAGGATAAACCATTAGTTTACTGAGTAGAATTGGCAAGTTTAAAATCATGCATTTTTATACTGTTGATTTGCTTGTTAGCAAGCAACACGCAAAGATTATTTATTCGAATTTTTTCAATGCGCACAAGGGAAAACTATTATATTTTGACCAACCCTTTGGTCAAATACAATGTATTTTATTGTATAAACCTTTTTTATTTACACATATTTCTTCCCTAAGAGATATTAATTTTTTTGCATAAAAATATAGACAAATTAAACGAAGCGAAGAAAATGCCTTGTTTAAAGAATTTATTGAAGAGTGCCTTTATCTCTGAGAACTCTGGTGTTTCGTACGGATCAGTTAGGCATGATCATTAAATCGAAAATATTTTTCATGATTGCAAATTTTTTTAGTACGGACGTTACCGATGTTTCCCAACTAGCGATTTGTATTCTTATAGCTAAATTTTGTACTTCTATCACTAAATTGAGATTTTCCTTTAGAGACCATTTTTGTGACTTGGTATCATATTGGTATTCTATAAGGCCAAATCACAAGAAATTCACCAATGATATGTTGTGAGAACATACTGAGACAGTCAGCGGTTTGCATCTTCCATTGGAGATGACAACAAAATGATTTTTTATCGATTTCATATGAAAATAGGTTTTCAAACACATGTAATAAAGAAAATTATTTATTTAAAACTTGAAGAATATTATTTGTAACAAGCATGTACACACACACGTTTGAAATGTGTGTTTAAAAAATGTGTGCCAAAAACAATTGAACGAATACCATGGGGCCAGAAACGAGTAATCGATAACAGCCGCTTTGCATCACTATTCGCATTGTATCATTGTATAAATTGGCGGTAAAAAATGGCTGGAAATGGTTAGTGTAAACAAATGCAAAGCGTTTATATTTTGTTAATTTTAATGCATATAAATAATATAAATTCTTTTAAGGGTATATATAAACAGTATCGCACAAGCAAAGAGCAAATAGACTGCTATTTGTCGTTTTTGCAAAGCCACACCTGAATAAAACAAAATAAAAATGACCCGACGAATTCTAGAAGAATGGAGGAGTTGTGGGCGGAATTGGCGGAGCACCTTAACGCCCTAAGAGGACCGACGCGGACTCCTGCGAAATGGAAAAATGTAAGTTGCTATATAATTATGAAATAGTGACAAATGAAATGAGCATATGAATGTCTTGTCGCTAATTGTATAAACGTTGAGAGGGGTATCAAAAGAAGCGTTTTGACTTCGATATTATTAATCAAAAAGCGGAAGTAAATTTTTGTCTCAGTGAAGAGTTATTGGCAAAAAAATTGATTCCAAACACCCTTATGTGTGATGGCACCAACAAGAAATTGACACAAAATTGGAATTGACAGAAAATTGTCAACTTCGATTGCAAATATCTCTAGACAGAAATAAACATATTAATCTTCGCTTTCGGACTATTGACATCGAGGGCAAAACGAATATTTGATACCTTTTCCTATGTTTAATAATAGTCACTTATTGTTTTTTATTGTTTTATTGTTGTCCAGGTCCCGAAGATGGCCTCAGACTGAGGCCGAAATATCGACCAAATAAAATTTGAATATAAAACTTAACAAAGTTTTTCTTTCAAAATATTGGCCTAAAGCTCAACAAAAACTCAACAGGTTATTACATCAAAATGCTATTAATATAATATTTATCACAAATTGAATTGAAATGTTTAAACTTTAAAGCTATGAATAATAAAACTGTTTTTAAAATCATTTAGTTTTGTTTTTCTATTTCATTGAAAGTATACAAATTTAAAAGCTATACCAAAGTTATTACATCTAACATTCTTTTTTAAATCTATTCTTATAAACCACCTAGTGGGGAAGTGGGTATTGCATTACATTTTTCATCAATGAAGAGAAGCATGAAGCAGTCATCAATGAAAATATCTTTGAAAAAGCAAGCGAATGTATAAAATGTAATGTATTTTGTAAGGTTTTAATATGTCATATACATTACTTTCCTGTGACATCGCTGTAGAAATATGCATGCATGTTTTCGTTCACAAAGTAAATTTTGACAATGTAAGCTATGAACGAAAACAAGAATGAATTTTTCTACAGCGATGTCATAGGAAAGTAATGTATATGACATAAACCTTACAGCATAAATTACATTTTGTACATTCGCTTGCGTTTTCAAAGATCTTCTCATTGATTACTGCTACATGGTTCTTTTTATTGATGGAAAAGGTAAAGCATTACCAACTTTCCCACTGGATAGTGGCTACGACTTACATCCCCAGAGCATTTGGGCAGCTCTGACGTGCCCTTCTGCCTTCAGCTTCATACTCCGTCGATGCAATTGAAGTGGCCTGCATCACCAGGAGCTGTGCTTTCTGCCATTACATCATCTGACCGAGTAATGCCACATTTTGTTAGGACGTTGTGCAATATAGCACACGTAACAATAATAAAAGCTGCATTCCTGTGGGTGTACCTTGTTATACCGCTCTTCATTGGCTGACGAAGGGGTTCCTATCGGAGTAAGTAGCCACGGTTCCAATGGGTAGCCTGAGTCCCCCAAGAGCCATTTGAAGGACCCTGCAACATGCTCCCTTATGATATTGATACGAACTGGCGATGTCGTCCACATACCGGCGTCGTGGCATGAGCCAGGAAATCGTGCGCTAACATGGCCGAAAATAAGCTCATCATCGCAAATCTATGAATGACGTTATTAAATTGTGTAAGGCTAAAATACCCTAAATCATCTTTTGTAAAGCATCTGGCAACATCGTTGCTCACAATGACATATTTAATTGTGAACAGCATAAACAGAAAAAATAAAACACATGCCAATATATGCTCATTTATTGTGGTTTAGCATGTAAGAAAGAATAAGATCACCGCCATCATTAATTAAAATTTGAACTTGGCGACGCGCACACAAAGCAGAAGTAAAGTTATAAAAAAATAAAATAATTAATCTAATCCTACAAAATAAACTAAATGTAAAGCAAACTATAAAACATTTGTTGTACTAAAAAGAAACATAAATAAAGAACTAAAACTAAACTAAAGGTACTGTGTGTGGCAATTGGTGTTTGGGGATGGAGTGCGTTGCGCGTGCAAAGTGCACAAGGACAATTTTTCAGAGGTTCCGTAAATGGAACCTCACATAGCGACCGTGAGGCTGGAGCCTCGTCCATTTTCTATTTTGGCAGCAGTGGTGAGTAGAGTGGTGTAGAAAAAGTAACAGTGGCAGTGAAATAACAACATTCTTTAATACAAAGAGAAAATTATTAATAAAATAAAACTAATACGACAAATAATGCTAAAATTTAAAAGAAGCAGAGATAATAGAACGAAAGGACATTGGCTAATAATAAAACTACCTTAAAAAAAATTCGAATAAATTAAACGGAAGTAATACGAAATTAAAGACTTTATAAAAGAAAATATTTAACAAAGAAACTAATACTGCGAATAAATCCAACAGAAATATTACAAAATCTTTAATTTAATAAAACACATAAGTGGAAATTGTTGCCGAGTACGGACGTGTTTGCTTGTGCTGTGTGGGGTGCGCGCTGAGTTTTCACGTTTAATAATTAATAACAAACCAAAAAAATAATAGAAAACCAATAAGAGTACAAACAACAAAATCAAAGTGACAATAAATATCTAAGTTATTAAATCTGTTAAATACATATTTGCCGCCAATAACTTAAAATACAAAATCATGAACTGTGTACTATGCAAGGATAAGGTTGATCGCTTTGATCCAACTAAAGTTGTTTGTGTAGAATGCAATCGCATTTTTCACGGCTTATGTGTCAAAATAACTACAGCGGAGATAGAATATATGAAAGCCTCGAATGCTAAGTATCGGTGCGATTCGTGCTCATCTGCCCGCCGAAGCTCTCTACACCGAGATGCTTTACCGCCAACTCAGCTTTTACAACAACAATTTAAACCCACAAATGTCAACCTGCAGAAAAATAGTAAGCCAAAGACACCAAGCACAACCGGTTTTCCAAATGATCTGCAACAACAACAACATAATACCGTGCAGAGCAATGCTGATAACATGTCTAGCAGCAAAAACTCGGAAAACGAAAATGCAGTAAATAGCGTGGAGAGTGATAATGTAATAACTCTTGAACTCTTGTACAAAGAGATCATTAGCCTCAAAGGAATTAACACTGACTTTTTGGCAACAATAAATAGTCTAAAAGGGGAGAATGATGCGTTACAAAAGAGAGTCGCTAAGCTGGAGCATAAGCTGAATTGGAGTGAGCAGAAACACATGGAGAGGGACATTGAAATTGTTGGTTTGCCTAACTTAACTAATGATAAAATTGACGAATGTCTTGAACAAATAGTTGTGAGAGCGGTAGGTGTTTCTGTGTCGCCTGGCCAAATCGAGAGGCGATACATAAAAACGGTCAATAGCTCTTCGTCTTCACCACGTAAAGTGCTCTGTGTTCGGTTCTCTTCAATGGAAGTAAAGCGCAAAGTAATGAGTGCAAAATCTAAGGCCAAGAATAAACTAACTACCGGATTGTTTTCAGGGACCAACAATAAACAAAAAATTTACATAAATAATAGCTTAACTAATTACAATAGAGCTTTGTATGCTGCTGTTAGCAAAATTAAAAAGGAAAAGGGTTATAAATATGCATGGTTTAGCAATTCAAGTATAATGCTAAGGAAAGCTGATAATGATAAGGTTGTTTTTGTGCGTTCTTTTGATGACTTGCCTGGGATTCCAGACTAGTTTTATTTCTAAATATTATTATTATTATTAAATTATTATCTTTAAACCAATGGAAATTAATGATATCAACACCAACAACCTCATCATTAACAGCTCTTTAAATTCTGTAGACCAGGTTATTTCTGACAGAAATGCTCTTTATATTATTCATCAAAATATTCGTAGTCTACGGCAGAACTTCGACTCATTACTGTGTAACTTAGAAACATTTCCAGTCTACCCAGATGTAATATTTGTATCCGAAATATGGATATATTCTCATGAGACGAATTTTTACAATATTCCTAATTACGATTTTTTTGCTAACTATAATGATGAATATTCTGCAGGTGGAGTAGGAGTTTTTGTACGCAATTCAATGGATTGCAAATTTTTTAAATATAGTTTAACGAGCGCAGATATCTTGAAAGTTTCATTAAAATATGGGAATAAGGTTTTAGCCCTGATTTGCGTTTACAGGTTTCACTCTGAATCTAGTCAATCCTTTCTGGAGGAATTCTCAAACCTTTTAATTAATGAAAAATCGAGTTTTGCAGTTGTACTAGGTGATTTGAATTTAGATATTTTACAATTTAATGCAAGTTCTGAGAACTATCTAGCATTAATGGCGAGTAACGGATTTATTTCCTATTTAAACGAACCAACAAGGATTTCTTCTGGCACCTGCTTGGATCATATTTTTTGCCGTTCCAACAGTTTGTGCACCTTCACTGGTATTAATCTGGATCTGGATATTACAGATCACTCCATGACGGGTGTCAAGATAGGATTTCCCTTTCAAGAAAAAAAAAGGAGAAACCAAAAATAACAAAAATTAACTATTCACTACTAAATGAAAAATTACGTCAAGAGGATTGGGTTGATGTTTATTCAGAGACTGACATATCCAAGGCGTACTCTACATTTTTAAATTTGCTTCAAAATTATATCCAGTTTGCTAGCTTTACCCGCGCTCCACGAAAAAATAAAATTAAACCTGGTGCTTGAGCGACTGTCGTAGTCGCCAACAGCCAACCCTTCTATTTAATAGAAATTAGGCTTAAGAAAACCTAAACATGAATTTAAATGAATTTAGCTGAATTTTATATTGAATTTTTTACATATGTACCTTTTACGTATAAGTACGCATTCTGAATTATTTGCACGTACAAATACGTAATATCATATATTACGTACATATTTATTAAACTTTAAGAATTTGAAATGTTTGTATTTTACGCTAACACGCGAGCGTATTTCACCTCTCTGGCAACCCCAACAATGGGTTGACAGATGTGACTATGTACGTACATACATACATTTATATTATTGTTTTGACATTTCTTTTATATTTTATTATTCATTCGAATTCTTTTACTCATCCCGGTGTGACTGAAAATTTATACAAACCTTCTATTTAAAAATAAAATAGTTTGTGCTTTAAAATTGATAAAGTGCTCTTTCATAACGTAAAGTTATAGTTTTCGGCTAATTCCTTTAACAAGCACAAGTGCATCGGTTATTTATTTATACACCACACTCCGCAGAAGTAGATAAATTTTCTAGTATCCACCAAAGGGTCTATTACTGCCGCTACCACCATCTACGACAACACCGCCGCCGTAATCATCAAAGCACCACCATCACCAGCATAACATCACCAATCCAGCCGTACCCACAGTCACACAGCCACATCCCAAAAGAGGAGAGGTAAATTTATACTGCCCAGCCCCCTAAACAGTGGTCCTTCGACGCCACTAAGGAAACCAGCGCAATAAAAACGCAAGTACCTTCGCCCTTTTCGTAAACCGTGAGTATTAAATGAGATATAATACAACCCAATCACGGAAAAAATACACATAAACGAGAAAAATCAAGGCAATTTTCATTTTCGAGGATTACAATTTCCCGCCAATAATCCTCATTTCCCGCCAAATTTTCTCAAGTTCCCACTAAATTTGCACATACCATTTCGTATATATATAATATATATATATATACATATAGCAATAACCCCATATTGCAAAACTCAGTACGGTATATGTGCAAAGCAAAATAAGAAAAACTCAGTAGTTAGCTACAGTGGGCACACTTGCTAAAAGCACCCCTTATATTTTAATGCGACAAATCTCTTAATAATTTAAAATTTCCTCATTTTAAATTAAAATATCTCTTGTCGTTAATTAAATATATTGCACAACCTCTGCTAACTTCTGATTTTTCCCAATTTAAATTAATATAAAACGCAAAAAACATTTGTAAATCTCCATACTTGCGTATACATACATACGGATAAACAAAAGAAAGAAAGCGACATAAGCGGTGAAACAAAATCTCATACAGTGGTACAAGAGTGGTTCAGTGCGTACACTAGCGTTTAAAAAATATATCTCTCTTGTGTAAAGCTAAAAAATTTTCCCGAGTAATTTAGTATTTCACTCTGTATCCCCATTTATACAGTCCACAAAAATATCGATAGTGAAAATCTTAAAAAATAATTACTCATATTTACATATATATATATTTGTATTTTTCCCACGTATATTTAACCCTCACGCATATATACATATTAAATACAGTGCACCGCGGCACAGTGGTCAACTTTGTCTCGTCATACCCTCAAATTTCAAATTAATTAAAACCTCTTTACTTCGGAAATTTGTCCCCCTCTCTCTATTAGGTTTTACACATACTCAAACCCCTCAAATAAATTTAACTAAAAAAACTTTTTTTGGTTTTGAAAATTATTCTCTCTTGCTATTTAACGTGAATATAAACGTAACTCCCTCACACATAGTTAAAAGCAAATAAATACTCTCTATTCAAAAAAAAAGTTTTTTCTCTCTTAGTTAAATTTTATTAATTCTCAACTCTAAGCGACATAAAACAAAGCTCAAAAATGAGTGACGATGAAACCAAAAAAGGTGGCTCCAAAACTCAAGGAGTTAAAAAATTTAAAATCTCGTCTGCCCCCAAAAAATTTACATCCGAAACGGACAATTTTTTGGAATATTGTGCTCGGTTTAGGTCGACGTCGCTCCAAGACAACACGGAGTCCTCACTCAAAGTAAAAAACTCAAACATAGACAAATTTTGGAATAGAGTCCAAACCGTCTTCGATAAGATTGTCGAAACCCCAGATCAGGACCTGCCCGAAGATTTTCCAACATCTGCTAATAGCATATACAGGTCCTGTCTCATAGCATACGAAGACACAAAAGCCCAGATCGAAGACCAGCTTCAGTTGCTTAAACAAGCAAATGCCCCCGCTCCCCCTACCGTCACACCAGCACCATCTGACAACTCCGGTATTTCGCTAAAAATCCCTCCCTGCGATACCGAAATATTTTATGGTGGTTATGAAAAATGGCCCTCATTTCGTGACATGTTCACAGCCGTTTATATTAACCATCCCAAACTCTCCCAAGCGCAAAAATTGTATCACCTCAGATACAAAACCCAAGGAAA
>JARSSU010000296.1:0-25637 GCA_029619165.1 Eurosta solidaginis | reverse complement strand
GGTGGCCTTATTTTCCAAAGTTCCGATTCTAGATCTCACCCCTAGAAATATGCGAGTAGCCTAAAAACTAGAATATACAAAGTTTTAGTCAATCGAAAAAGGTTAGAGGTAGCGCAAAGAGCTTGAAAGTCCTGAAAAATACGAATTTTTACAATTCTTTAATTTCGCCAACCCTACTTCATTTGTTATGGGCGAAACCTAATGTCGTGTTATTAGTAAGTTCTAGAGATATTTGACTTCAAATAAATCTAAAACAACAAAAATTGGGCAAGTAATAATAAAGTTATCAAAATAAGTTATGCCTAAATCAGTGTCATACTTCAAGAAGGTGAGTATACTAGCAAACTAATGAGTTGTGTTTTCAACTTTTTTTTATTATAAACTTTTTTCAAATTACATTTTTAAACATATCCATATATCTTGTGAAACTTTAGCTGACACGTATATAATATGATATTATTTCCTAGGATCTAATAATGATGATTTATTATGTGATTCAAATTGTTTTTTTGCAATCAGTTTCAACTTGTAATAAATATTGTTTTCTTGTTCGTCATTTGTAAGTATTCTATTATATTCTTCTATAAGTTTTACTCCCCGTTCTGCTGCGTCGTTCACTACTTTTATATTTATAACAGTATCCTTAGCTTTTTTATAGGTTTCTGTATCCCCCCACCTGCAGAAATTGAGATATATATCACAAACCGACCAAAAAAATCAATTGCATTTCCTGTTACAAAATCGTGTAGTTCTCTTTCTATGAATTTATTGATTTCACTGGGCCTTAAAGTGTAACCTCTTTAAATTTTCTGTTTCCTTGTCGCAGTTGTCTATGCTTTTGATTTTTTCCACAATCTTTTTCTTCATGGTACAAGAGACGTCATCATCGAACAATGCCAATGGAATACATTTTTCAGACAGGTACCATAGGTGGTTACAAACTTTTTTATTGCAATGTCAGATATTTTTTTTATTAACATTTCAGTATATATAAATTTCTTTAATAAAAGATAAGTCTTGAAGAGGTGCTCTATGAGGATTGGTACAGTTAAACCAAGCTTAACATCGAATTGTATAATAAAAGCGCATATACTTGCTATCGAATTCTCTTCATACTCCGCTAGTTTAAAACTGTTCACGAAATAAATAGATTTTTAGCAATACAATGCCATAGACATCCACCGAACATGAGCGGGCCTTGGTATTCGAAACTTTATGCCATCACTTGCTCCTAGACATATAGACGTTATTCCAATAATTCCCTACAGTCATCTCTTACTATTTTCTTTTTCAACTCTTCCTTAGAGAAATTTGGAATAGTATCTTTGCTATCGCTTAAAAGTAATTTAAATTCGTTATTTTGTACAAATATCTAAAACTATTTTTGTCGATGTTTCTGCAATTTTCTTGAAATCGCCGAAATAACTGAACTTCTTACTACTATTTACTGGAAAATAACTCTTAGCAGAACTTCATAATACGATGACAGACAAGGTAGATACAAAAGTTTTCGCTCAAGTTTTTTTCTAATAACGTTGCAGCCCCTTTATAACGCCTGTGTTAACCCATGTCGTATCAAAACAACAGGCCACAATATCATCCTTCAGATTCCATTCAAATAACAGTTCACATAACGTATCAGCTATTTCCAAGCCTGCTGCAGCATATAATTTTGGAGCTCCTATTAATGTTAGCCATTCCTGTAAGTAACAGCAACTGGAAATCGTTCCAACTTTTCACGACCTGTTATTTCTGGAAGTGGTTTTCCATCCCATGCAAAGTGCCACAATTTATCTATTTAAAAAACTACTATTCAAAATTTGTTCATCAAGAGCAGTATAGTTTTAATAAGAAAACGTCAAATAATTTTTTTAGTGTTTGCAATTTTAAAGTATATATTTCATTTGAGTGTTTTTTACCCGAATACCACACCTGATAAACACATTTGCAAAGACTTAATTACTTTTATATTTGTTTGTCGAAAGCAGTATATATTTTGCCCTGTAACTCTGTTATTGATCGACCGATTTTGAAGATTGTGGCCCATTTTAGAAAAGTAAGAAAATGCAGATCTATTTAGGTATGGAAAAGCAGTAAAGTCCTAGGGTTTAGAAATATGGAAGCCTGAACACGAATTGTAAAATTGTAATAAATAAATTTGTCATTTTTCAGATTTCAAGCCGTTGCGACATAGGGCCGATGATCAGAATCCAAACACTTTTTTCCCCTCCATACAACGAAGGGCCACCCTAATGTCACATATATACAAACACTCATATACACGATTCTCACTATTCATTATATACGCAGTGACAAAGGACTAACATTTTACTGTCTTCCAGCTAATTTGCAGCGACAGCATCTTTTTTTTTGAGATTCGAATGTATGCGCATATTTTTGTCATTGTAGCCATAAGAAATTTTTTGTACCGGGAATACTGTGGCAATGGCGGTGATCTATAACTGAATATATTATTGTGCACTTAGCAGAGCATAGACTTCTCCCCAGTTATTTCCTCACCAATTTATTTTATCGCGACCGTATTTAGCGGGGGGAGCTGTTGCCGGTTATAGTAAATGTTATTGTTACTGGTAAAACTGTAACATGCTGATTACCTTGAGTGGCACCGAATCATTGCTTTAAAAATGAAGGTTACTGCGTACAATACCCATATCTGTTCAAAGTAACCGCTACCGTAACCATAATAACTGATTTACTTATTTTATCGCGATACCATGTTATTTAGGGGAACTGTAATCATTTATTGTAACCGCTAATGTAACCTTAACTGTAGTCGTAACCTTAAATGAAGCTGTACGTAAGCACGGTACTTTGACGGAACCGAATCATAGAATGATGGTATAGCGACTACAGTAACTGTATCCGCAATCGTAAGCACAACCGTTACTGTACCTCCAACTATAACTGCAAACATAACCTTAACGCAACATAACTTAACTGCATCCATAACGTAACACATCTATAGCAGTATATGTTTAACTATTACCGTTACGGTAGCCTTAATCATTTCTATATAATAATGGTCACATAAATAACAACAAACATAACGTAACCAAACCTGTAACCATAAATGTAAGCATAACAGTAGCCGTAGCCGCAACCTAACCGTTACTATAACAGTAGAGCTATAACCGTAACATACCATAGCCGTAACTATAAACGTAACCATAAAAGTTACCTTAATATAATCAAAAGCATGAGATCTGCCGCATCATAGATCATCGGAACAACTAGGTAACCAAAGGCGAAACTGAAACGGTAAGTAACCGTAACAGGTACTGTAAGCGGCACTGCAACTACCGAAATAACCCATACTCATAGCCATAATTCTGATTGTTACTATAACGACATAATTTTGTTGCGGGGTAAGCAACCCTAGCTGCGCAGTCACTGTCGCTAGCATGCTAGTTGGCGAATGGATATAAAAACCTCCGAAGAGATCAGTGTGCAAGTTATCTTCCAGTTTGCACTTTGATATTCACCCCTTTTACAATCCTCAACTGACTGAAGATAACACAACGAACCGACATCGGGTTGGCTCCAAAACCAAATTTGACAGGGGATGGAGTAAGCTGGCAGATTTCAACAAAATAAAATTAAATACGTCTTGTCGACATTTTGTTCGCGGACGCCGTGGTGTGATGTACATGCTCGCCTACCACACCGAGGGTCCTGGGTTCACGCCCCGGGCTAAGCAGCATTAAAAATTTTAGAAACAAGATTTAGAAGAAAACTTCTAAGCGGGGTTCGCCCTCGGCAGTCGTTTGGCAAGCACTTCGAGTGCATTTCTGCCATGAAACGCTCTCAGCGAAAACTCATATGCCCTGCATATGCCATTCGGAGCCGGCATAAAAAAGCAGATCCCGTCCCGCCAATATTTAGGAAAAAATAAAAGGAGCACGACACAAATGGAAGGGAAGCTCGGCCTGAAACCTCTTCGGAGGTTATCGCGCTTTATTATACGTCTTGTCGATTTCTGTAAAAATTTTACCAAGAAATCGTTTTATTCTACATTTCAAGATTTCAGACAAAATTACATTACTTAACAGAAAGAAGCATGTCGATCTTGTCGTCACCTCCGCGCTAAAAAGTTCATGTTTCTTGCTATGCACATCTCAAATAAGGCAGTGCGTGCGCTCTTTCTCAAATAGGATTAGATGAAACAACTTAATGTTATTCTTATGTCCTTTTTGTTCATTTAAACGACTTCGAGGGGTCAAATATTACTTAAAGATCAAAAAATATTGTAGTATTGGAATATTACCCTATCTCAACTTCCGTCTCGAAATTGCTCAATCTCATCAAAATTTTCAAAAACGTAAATAACCAAATTTGTCTTTCTTATGATTTTTCAAAAGGGAGCCTATATTTCGTTTTAAGTTGTGTTTTCTGATGGAGCGGTTATAGAACCAATGTTGATATAAGTAGGTCATTTCGAAAACATATTCTAAGGTGAGTTGGTTTGAAAACACTTTTCGAATAGGGTTTCTTCAAGCTAATACTGCTATAGACAGTAGCAAACTGACAGCTGAGATAGTGTGATAATCCATTCAGCAGTTGATTTTTATATTCATGGCAAGAAAAGTAAAAACAAACATCAGGATCCAAAAATATGCTAACATAAAACACTCATGAATGAGAACCATTAAAAGCAAACAACAATCGAAACCGCAGATATCACTGACATGCGACAACAATGACACAACTAACAAAGCAGTCTAAAAGATTACGCTTGTGTAATTATTTTGTTATCCAGCTATTAATAAGACTGATACAGAGATATGATATGACAATTAAAGCTTTTATTGCTTATCGATTCAGCCATCGATACGTGTAACCCAAACGTTTAAGCACATAATAAGTCGCAGCAGCAAGTAACATAAATCATTTTTTATTTTGCTACTCAATTTTACTACCTCCTGATGTGCAGAGATAATATAAAAACTAGACAGACAATCTTTGTGTGTCGCACTGTGACTATAAATAAAAATATATTGATGGTTCACAGAGTCACTGTGTGACATTTATTTGCGTATCGAATATTTTTTTGTCCCGCTTTCTTCTTCATTATGACAAATGTGCTGAATATCAGTGATTTTTGTAACACGAAAGCCATGCCAATAAACTGATCCCGCATTAAAAAATGAGACAACAAAAAATCATGTTAGCTGCGAAATACATTTTCTGGGCGTGACGTCACGCTATTGACAACATGTTTCATTGCTTCAGACTTTCTTCCAATCAGAGCATTTTGCTCCGCTCTTACCTCCTACTACAGTTTTTATCTCAAAGGTTTATTTGAGTCAAGTTGAAAATAAAATAGTTTTACTACCTAATACCTTTTGGTTGAAGTTTTATTGCATACGTATGAAAAGCTGATTGCTTACAAGTGACGATGTGGATGAAATGATTTGAATTCATTGTTCGTACCTTAAGATATGTTTTTTCACATTTCACTGACAGCTGTTGTACTTTTTGTAATATAATGTAAGCAAAAAATGTGTCGGACGCGATCTGTTAATCCTGCCAAAAATCAACATACAACACTTCTTGAAGTTTTATACAAAAATGAAGTACGTTGAGTTAGTGAGGTCAGCTCACTCTGTTTTTCGATAACAGTCGCCAATTGGGAACACCAAGCGAGGTCAAATCTCATGTAACTGTCTCTCCCAACTCAGTGAGAGCCCTCACTTTCCTCTGTTTACAAACTTCCGGAGCGTATTCGTTCAGGTTTTTGCTTTTAATGCTTCTTCCCAAATGGACGAACTCCTTCACAGTCTCGAATTTATATTCGTCAACAGTGATGTGACTACAAAGGCCACAGATGACAGACAACAACAGAGAGCCAATTCCACACAATGGCCCAATGACTAGGCGATTGTGATTTCAGCAGTTTGACCGCGGTTCGATTCCCCGTAAAACCTGTGAATTAAATAAACATTATGAAATTGCCTGACGATGATGACGGTGGCGGTTTTCGAAATGTTACCATCGCATATGCCAGTATATGTTTTCTTCTTTTCAGTTTTTTCGCAGTAAAACCAAAAATATAATTGAATAATAATTATCATTTATCGGTGTTAACTCATGATTCTTTAAAATCTTATGTAGAGCATGAAAAATATATGGTAAACTGAAAATAATAATAATATTATTTTTTTCGCGATAAATATCCGGGGAGATAGAGCCCACTTTTCTTCCAGAATGTGGTGTTCTAATGGGCGCATTAATGATCATCCTACACGTTTTACCATGTGCGTCTGATAAGGCAGATAACTGTTTTGCTGAGAAACATTTCATGGCAAAAAGACAATCGAAGGATCTGCCAAGCCACCAAATCAATTAGTTGTTAGTTGTTCGTAGGCTTTCAAAAAGCAAAAAAAATATATATACTTCGAAAGTTTAATTTTTACTGCGGCGTAGTAGTTTACTCAGGTAACAGTTTTAAATACTCCGAATATTGGTAGCGAAATATTAGAGAAACTTTTTTTCAATTTCGAAGTACGAGGCCTTCATGTCTTTACAATCACCGTTACTTCATTTCAGTTATCATTTCTTTGTATCAGGGAAGCTGAGTATTAAAGAGTGTAAAAATAAACTAGTTTAAAAAAACTAATAAAAACACGCTTTTAAATATTTAGTTGTAGTATCTACAATCCACTTAGATATTTGATGTTGATAGCACCCGTGGACAGAGGTTCGTTTCTCCGCTATTAAGCACAACTCTTTATGTAGCGACTTATTTAACCACTGCCGCTGATTGTCGCTAGATGGGTCTAACTGTCTTTTGCAAACAGGCATATTTACACACAAGTAAAGCTAATATAAGCGTGTTAAAAATAAATTTACTAATTTTAAAAAGTTGACTTAAATTATCAAATTAAGGGCAAAATTAAACCACTGTCATGAACAAAACTTTGACCCTTAATTTTATTCATTGTTTGAACTTTGCTATAAATAAAATAAATTTTCTGTAAAAATTCCCACATGCAATGTCTGTTGCTTAATAAAATGCACAAAACGTTAAACAAATTAAACAAAGCAAATGCCATATACCACTCATGTCTAATCACATACAATTTACTAACTAATAAAAACGATTATGTGGATTAACGCAGTCATTTGGGGTTGAAAAACTAATAAAATAGAGCAAACAAATTTCTTTCCTAGAAAAGCAACAACAAGTGTTGAATTAGTGGTAAAACAATGATAGCATAAATTCACAATGTCAATATTTAATGAATTTCGTATAAGCCTATATCTACTATGTATATCTATGTACATGTGTGTATGTTTTTTCTGTGCATTTGTACACAGTTTCAGTATGTATATACTATACACAGGTGTTGTGTTAAATTGCCCTGCAAAAAAGCGATTAGTCTAGGGCGAATGTAAAGGAGTATGCAAAGGAGTATGCGACCAATGCCATTCTAAATCTCTTTGTATGAGCTCAACTGTTCCCTTTGTTTGAGCATGTCTTATTAAGAGACTTATTGTAACTATTTATACACAAAAAAGGATCGATAGGGACCATACCCTTTGTACCCATATGGAAACATATGAAAACTAGTCCTTTTCGGTTCATTAGGACTCAAATAGGGAACAGTCGCATTTTTCACTCCAATGGTAGTAGAATGATACTCACCATTATAATCCATTTTAAAACAACACAATAATTAAGTTTCTTTTAGTCTCTTTCTGGTTTATATTGAAATAAGTAATTGCTTGACATTTTTGTTGCGAAACTTTTATGGCAGAAACACAATTGAAGGTTTGCCTAGCCACCCCAATCTATTGAGGTAAGCAGTTCGCCCGCTTTTCAAAATGAATAAAAAATATTCTCCGAAAATTTACCCTAGCTCCGCCGTAGTCCTAGTAATTTAGGTTCGGTTCAGGGCTCCGCGTTTTCTTAAAAATTCGATTCAATCACCTAAAATCCTTTTTATTTTACTCATTTCGTTGCAGTTTTTTTTAATCTTTCTAAAATGAGCTACATAGATTTCAACTGACTAATCCCAACTGTACCCGAAAGGGACTAAAGGGAATCAATTATGCCCAAACGTAGACAAAAGAGATCAATCGAGAAAAAATCTCTTTAGGGATTAATCTCATGATTTTTGCAGGGTTTTAAACGCTTAGTAAACAAAGCTGGTAGAATATAGATTTCGTGCGAATGGTGTTCAACGATAATGCATAAGTATGTGTATGTAATTTACACTTATTTAACACACAAATGCATTTTTCGCTTGAATTGGCTGTCCTTACTTTTTATTGTGACAAAAACAGAAAATTATTTATGTATGAAATTGTATAGAGCAAACTCAAAAACGAAATTTACGGTTTCAGGTTTTTCGGATGACGCGCTGTCCTCTACTTGGATCCCAATAAGCAAAGTGAACAACTCGCTAGATGACCAAGAATGAAGACCATAAACAACTTGCGATGCAACAATTGAAACAACTCAATTGAGGATATCACACCGCTGCCAGCCACGTTTTCATGAAGCACTAAGGACTAAGTAACACCTTCTTTCTTAAATTAATAAAATATCTTTCACAGCCACACTGTATATGTTGAAATTTATTGAAACTGTGTATTTCGAGTTACCAAGCAGCTGATAATTCGGTTTATTACAGATATCTGTTAAATCCCAGTCGTGTAATCTCGAGCTACATTTGAGTGTTCCAAATATAACATTATAGAATGATTGTTATCCAGTTCCAGATTAATTATACAAGCAATCTTTTACTTTTAAGTAACTCTCATGCACCTCGCAGTTTTCAGGAAAAGGGGACAGTCTTTTTACAGTGTCGGAGGGAAGTGGCATCACCCAAGGAAACTTCTTCCAAATTCGCTGAAAATGCTCTAAACGATTAAAATAACAAAATATCTCAATTTCAATTTGTTTGAGATTTAGACATGTTTCTGGGTTGTGGTACACTTTTCCGTTATAAAAATTCAGGCATATTTTTCTGTGCGCTGCTGTAATTTTAACAATATCAAATAGCAATACCGTCAAGCGTATTGACCGACGACCAATGATATTGTAACGAATTTACTTGCAAATCCTCTATTTGCAACCCTACTGCTAAGTTCGAATCACTAAACTGTTGAATAAATAACTCTAATATTTAATAATGCAAAATGGCCTTTATTAAAGTACTTCACGATAAATAACTCTACTATTGCCCGACAGATTGCGTGCCTAATCAAAACTGATTGTAGCGCCTCTATGGTTGAGGCCTTTATACTCTTTGATTTCCTCGTTGCATCTTCTAGGCGCTTCTGCTGTCGAATCTACTAGTTGGTTATCTGTTATAATTATAACTACAGATGTACGTGTGTAGCTTCTGTGTGTTCTGAGCGACACTTCCACAATTATAATTGCATATCTCAGATAAGATATCTGCATGTGTTTGTTGCTAATCCGCTGCGTATAGGACATATGTGTAGACATAATGATGAATTATTGATGTGCATTCACGATACTGCTTAGCATCGGCTTAGAGATGGCAGTACCCCTTAGTGTTGCTAATATTCGTAACAATATCAAGTCCATGAACCATATTAATATAAGCCTAACAAATTTTAAATAATTATACAGTTTTAGATACTTCCTTACTTACTGAGTTGGCTGTAACCATTAACACGGTCATGGCCATCCAATATTGCACGTCAGTAGCTTATTCGTTAGGCTATCTGGCGCCAACGGTTAACACCAAAGAAATTAAAATGGGTTTCCACCTAGTTTTTTCAATGGGGTGGGGTCGGCTTTTTTCTTTGCTTCCGTGGGTTCCGAAAAGTAACTTAGCCAAGAATCATATTTTCAGTTAAAAATACCATACAGATTTATTCTGTATGCTTACTTACTTACTTAATGGCGCTTAACTGTCTAAACGGTTATGGCCGTCCAACAAGGCGCGCCAGTCGCTCCTTCGCTCCACCAACGCGGCACCAATTGGTCACACCAAGGGAGTTTAAATCGTTTTCACCTGGTCCTTCCAACGGAGTGGGGGCCGCCTCTACCTCTGCTTCCATAGGCGGGTTCCGATAGAAACACTTTCTTGGCCGGAGCATCATCTTTCATTCGCATAACATGGCCTAGCCAGCACAGCCGCTACGTTTTTAATTCGCTGGACTATGTTGATGTCTGCGTATAGCTCGTACAGCTCATCATTAAATCTTCTTCGGTACTCGCCATCGCCAACGCGTAAAGGTCCATAAATCTTTCGAAGAACTTTTCTCTCGAACACTCCCAAAGCCGCTTCATCTGCTGTTGTCATGGTCCATGCTTCTGCCCCCATATAGCAGGACGGGTACGATAAGTGACTTGTAGAGTATGATTTTCGTTCGCCGAGAGAGGACTTTACTTTTCAATTGCCTACCTAGTCCAAAGTAGCATTTATTGGCAAGAGTGATTCTTCGCTGGATTTCAGGGCTGATGTTGTTGTTAGTGTTGATGCTGGTTCCCAAATAAACAGAAGTCTATTACTATTTCGAAAATTATGGCTGCCAACAGTAGCGTGGTTGCTAAGGCGCGTATGCGTTGACTCTTTGCTGGATGACAGCAGGTATTTCGTTTTGTCCTCATTCACCATCAAACCCATCTTTACCGCTTCTTTTTCCAGTTTGGAGTAAGCAGAACTAACAGCGCGGGTGTTTAGGCCGATGATATCAATGTCATCAGCATATGTCAGACATTGCACGCTTTTATAGTATATTGTTCCAGTGCGGTTAAGTTCTGCAGCTAGTATAATTTTCTCCAGCATCAAATTAAAGAAATCGCACGATAGGGGGTCACCCTGTCTGAAACCTCGTTTAGTTCGAACGGCTCGGAGAGGTCCTTCCCAATTCTGACTGAGCTGATGGTGTTGCTCAACGTCATTTTGCACAGCCGTATAAGTTTTGCGGGAAACCAAATTCAGACATAGCGATAGCAGCTATCGTGCTGTCGGAGGCGGCTTTAAAGTCGACGAAGGGGTGATGGTGTGTCGATTCTTTTTTCAACGGGTTTTTCCAAGATTTGGCGCATTGTGAAAAATCTGGTCGATCGTAGATTTACCAGGTCTGAAGCCGCACTGATAAGGTCCAATCAGCCGGTTCACGGTGGGCTTCAATCTTTGCACAATATACTTGAAAGGACCTTATATGCGATATTAAGAAGGCTGATTTCAGATAGTTGGCGCATTTTGCAGTATCCCCTTCTTGTGGACTGTGCAAAGAACAATTAGATTCCAACCGTCGGGCATGCACTCGTTCGCCCATATTTTGCTAAGAAGCTGCTGCATGCGCTTACCAACTCCTCGCCGCCGTACTTGAAAGCTCCGCAGGCAATCCATCAGCGCGCAATGCCTTGTTCTTTTTCAATCTGGTTATTGCTATTCTAACTTCATCATAATCGGGCGGGGGGACATATATTCCATCATCATCGATTGCGGGATCGGGTTCTTCATCTCTGCGCGCGTGAATTTCTGCCTCTATTTAGGAGAACAAAGAAGTATTCCCTCCATAATCTAAGCACTCTCTGGACATCAGCTACAAGGTCGCCGTTTGCATTCCTACAGGAGTTTGCCCCGAGTCTTAAAACCTTCCGTCTGTCGCCGTATTTTTGGTAGAATTTTCGGGCGGTGGTGGCTAGCAGCTCAAGCTCCTTGCACTCACGCCTTTCTGCTTCTGCTTTTTTCTTCCTGAAAAAGGCTTCTCGCTTCCTTTTCAACTCACGATTGCGTTCACATACTCCCCTTGTCGCGCTCGCTTTTAACCAAGCCCTGTAAGCAGCGTTCTTTTCTTTGGTTGCAACGCGGCATTCTTCATCGTACCAGTTGTTTTTTTCGTGGCCGCCGGTAACCAATTTTTTCCTCGGCGGCAGTACGAAGTGCTTTGGGGATATGCTCCCACTGCTCCTGTATTCCTCAGATGAGTTGCGCTCTCAGAGAGCAGGTGTGAGAGTCGAGTTGCGAAATCATTGGCAGTCTTTTGTGAGTGACGCTTTTCGACGTCTAGCTTTGCCTTGTGTTTTTTGTTCCTTGGTTTAGCTGCGTTGAGGCGGTGCGTATTTTGGCTACAACAAGATAATGGTCCGAGTCGATGTAAGGTCCTCGGATCGTGCGCACATCCTAAAACACTGGAGGCATGCCGTCCGTCTATCACAACGTGATCGATCTGACTGCGAGTATTCGATCAGGAGACAGCCATGTAGCTTGATGTATCTTTTTATGCATGAACCTCGTGCTAGATATGACCATGTTCGAGCACCGGCAAAGTCAATCACCCTCAGTCCGTTAGGAGAAGTTTCATTGTGTAGGCTGAACTTTCCGACTGTAGGGCCAAAAACACCTTCTTTGCCCACCCTAGCGTTAAAGTCGCCAAGCACGACTTTTATATCATGACGGGGCAGCGCTCGTATGTGCGTTCTTCTGTATGCGTATTCTGTATGCAGATAGTAAAAATTTAAGGATGGTTCAAAAATCTCTTAAAGCAGTAATTTGAAAATTAGTTAAGAACTGTATTGAGGCTATATTGAGACGAAAAACTAAAAAATAAGTTAAAACAAGATAAGGAAGGTTAAGTTCGGGTGTAAACCGAACATTACCATACTCAGATTGAGGAGTTATGTGACAAAATAGGGAAATAACCATGTAGCAAAATGAACCTAGGGTAAACCCTGGAATGTGTTTGTATGACATGTGTATCAAAATTGAAGGCATTAATGAGGGTTTTAAAAGGGAGTGGTGGTAGTTATATATGTGAAGACGTTTTTCGAGATATCGACCAAAATGTGCCACAGAACATCATCTGTCGCGGATACCGTTAATTAAATTTATATGTAATACAACGAACAGTATTCCTGCCAAGATTCCAAGGGCTTTTGATTCGCCCAACAGAACTCTTCACTTTCTTCTACTTAATATAGTAGGTGTCCACCCATTTTACAAAGTTTTTTCTAAAGTTATATTTTCCGTCAATAAACAATCCAATTACCATGTTTCATTTCCCTTTTTCGTATTTGGTAACGAATTATGGCATTTTTTAAATTTTTCGTAATTTTCGATATCGAAAAAGTGGGCGAGGTCATAATCGGATTTCGGCCATTTTTATACCAAGATAAAGTGAGTTTCAGATAAGTACGTGAACTAAGTTTAGTAAAGATATATCGATTTTGCTCAAGTTATCTTGTTAACGGCCGAGCGGAAGGACAGACGGTCGACTGTGTATAAAAACTGGGCGTGGCTTCATAGGAAACAATTATCGTCCTAGAATCTTAGCCCCTACCAAATTTCACAGGGATTTGTAAATTTTGTTCGGCTTAAAAGGGCGGAGACACGCCCATTTGAAATTTTCTTTATTTTTGTATTTTGTTGCATCATATCATTACTGGAGTCGAATGTTGATATAATTTACATATATACTGTAAATATATTAAATTTTTGTTAAATTGACTTTAAAAAAAATTTTTTTTAAAGTGGACTTGATTGTTCTCCGATTTAGCTAATTTTTATCAAGCATACATATAGTAATAGGAGTAACGTTCCTGCCAATTCATCATGATATCTTCAACGACTGCCAAATTACAGCTTGCAAAAACTTTTAAATTACCTTCTTGTAAAGTGGCGGTGCCACGTCCATTGTCCTAAAATTTTACTAATTTTCCATTTTGCGTCATAAGTCAACACTCCTACCAAGCTTCATCGCTTTATTCATCTTGGTAATGAATTGTCGCACTTTTTCGGTTTTTCGAAATTTTCGATATCAAAAAGTGGACGTGGTTTCATTTTAAATAGCGATCTGAGATGATGTGCCCAGGAACTTACATACCAAATTTCATCAAGATACCGCAAAATTTACTCAAGTATCGTGTTAACGGACGCGGACGGACGGACGGACATGGCTCAATCAAATTTTTTTTCGATACTGATGATTTTGATATATGGAAGTCTATATCTATCTCGATTCCTTTTACCTGTACAACCAACCGTTATCCAATCAAAGTTAATATACTCTGTGAGCTCTGCTCAACTGAGTATAAAAATAAAGTTTTAATGCCGAGTCTGAACAGCAGATGAATTTCCACTGAGAAACTTTTCATGGCAGATATACACTCAATTTCTGCCAAAACCACTGCCGAGAGGCCACCCCACTTACTGTTTTTCTAAATGGAAAATTGCGCAACGCAGAAATTATGATAAAATTAAAAGTTTTAGTTCAACTAAATTGTTTGAGTTACTTTTCGCACAGCTTCTGTCTGTAAAACTTTTTCCTGAGATATCTGCTGTCAACCTTTCATGTCTCCTTTTACTTATTTCTTGGTTCTTCAGTTTTTTGTTTTCAGCAAATGAAATTAAACTTCAGTAATATGTAATATATATATAAATCTTAATAATATTGTTAATAAGGAGGGTAATTCCATTGTCAGTTTTCGGACGCAACTTTTGTTTCGCATATACCAATGTATACTGCGAGTGGCGGACACATAAGGCCGGGAATCTTAGAAGCATTCAACAGCGGATATACCAGAGTACCACTAGAAGCACATAAAATCTTTAAAAATTACGAGTTACTTGAAGGCATATGATGCTTCACTTTAGCCTCGATGCTTTGCCTCAAGGCATGGTTTCTATGCACATACCGTAAGCTTTAACTTTGCACGTCATGTAACCACTAACCACCGAACGGCTGTTCGATGCTAGCTCCGTCAGATATCCTTCTGAATTAGGCCCATTATATCAAACGCTTGCAGCACACACTTTATGGCCAGAAGAATTAAGTATTAATTCAAGTGAGCATCGACGAGAAGCCACTATATATATATACACAACAGCTAGAACATACTACATACTCCTGGTAACATTTAGTAAGAGTAAAGAGACTACTCAAGAAACCTATTGAGCGATCAGCTGGCAATCTGAAATAGTATCCTTAAACGCGAGCCCCTATGCTTCTGTTGGTGCCTTCCCATATGCCCTGAAGTTTAGTAATGGGGCTTCGTGAAATTGGCATACTTCTAGGCCAAAAACTCTCGCATATTCACATTAGAAACTGAAAACGATATCGAAGTACGTTCAAAATTGCCAACTTTGCGACTTAGATGTCAACTCAACTTTATATAACAAATTTATTTATATACCTCTGTTAATTACATGAGCTATGGCCGCGTGTTCAATACATCAGAATTTTAACAATCTCTTCGCAAATCATGCTGTGTTCATAGCAAACCTTGCAACGTCTATACTACATAGGCAAATATCCCAGTCAACTTGCTCTCATTTTTCTGCTATCCCGTAATATGCAGCAGCACTCACATAACATGCAACCACCCTCAATAACTTTACTCATACATTCGCTTAACTCGCTCATCACTTATCTTCTACCATTCATCAGACAGCCACTTACTTTCGGTTGCACGCCAAAGCGCTTTCAATTATTCACTTGCTAACAGCAGTCAACCTCATATCTCTCTTTCCTTCCGCTATTTCTTCCTTCCTTCTGTTTCTATCCTTTTTCCTTGTTTATGGGCGCTCAGTTATTATGACATGTTATCCTACTTTTTGTTGCTTTATTGGTATATACGAACTTAGTATGTACATAAGCTGGGTTGATTTGCATGGACGAAAGTTAACCAATATCGCGTCATGGATTTTTCGATAGGTTTTGGGCTCAGGAAAAAGTTCCACTAAGCATACCCAAAAAAATAATTTTCGAGCCTGCAAAATTTGAGTTTTTTGACTTTTTTTTCTTTGATTTTTGAGGTTTTCTTCATGACCTACTTAAAAAATTTTCATTCGATTTTAAAATTTTCATGTATACCCTGTCCGAATCAAAATTGTCCGCTAAAAACTTTGGTGAAAACAGTTTTTTTGATATTTTTTGGGTTTCGAGGAGTGTTTTGGTGAAAAAATTTCTTTTTCGCCATTTTTTTAAGGGTTTCTTCGGAAACGTGCAAAAGTGTTGCCGATGAAAACGAATTTGTCTCATAGTTCCCTTCCCTCTTGAAATTGTGCGATAAAAACGGTGGCATTAACAGTTTATTTTTTTTTCGTTTTAAGACTTGCTTTAGTCGTAATCGTTTTTCTTCATTTTCAAGGCTCCAAATCATTTTTTTATGTATATGTTTCCGTTAGGCCCACCAATAAGTATTTAACCATGTCCATGTGTCCGTGCGTCCGTCTGTCTGTCCGTCCGTCTGTACGTCTCTCCGTTTGTTTGAGCGCAGACTAGTCCCTCAATTTTGAGATATCTTGATGAAATTTGGTAAGCAGGCATATTTGAGGGGGGATTTCACATTTGTCGGAACCGACCCCCATTTCTGCCTCATTTTAACAGCTAGCAACATCAAATTTTACCACAAGCTTACGTGTTGGGCGTAGATAGTTGTCTGAAAAAATCGTCAAGATCGGACATATTTATAATATATATCCCATACAACCGACTGTTTAGGTAAAAGGATCTTCATCATTTTTGTCGAAATCGATTTTTAGTCCCTCTTATTGAACAATCGGTTGTATGGGAGGTATATGTTATAGTGGTCCGATCCGGTCGATTCCTACAAATGTCAAATCCCCCATCAAAATATGTCTGCTTACCTAATTTCATCAAGATATCTCAAAAATTAAGGGACTAGTTTGCGTTAAAACAAACGGACAGACGGACATGGCTAAATCAACTCAGCTCGTCCCCTGATAATTTTGGTATACTTTTTGGTGGGTCTAACGGAAACATATACATAAAAAATGATTTGGAGCCTTGAAATGAAAAAAAAATCTATTTTGACCAAAACAAGTCCTAACACAAAAAAAAATTTTTTTTTAAACTGTTAATGGCAACGTTGTTATCGCATAATTCTAAATGGGATGGGAACTATGAGACAAATTCGTTTTCATCGGCAACACTTTTGCACGTTTCTGAAGAAACCTTTAAAAAGAAATGGCGAAAATTAAAACTTTTCACCAAAACACTCCTCAAAACCCAAAAAATATATAATTTTTTTTGCAAAAAACTGTTATCGCCAAAGTTTTTAGCGGACAATTTTGAGTCGGACAGGGTATACATGAAAATTTTAAAATCAAATGAAAATCTTAAAAAATCAAAGAAAAAAGTTAAAAAACTCAAATTTTGCAGGCTCGAAAATTTTATTTTTTTAGTATGCTTAGTGGAACTTTTTTTTCTGAGCCCAAAACCTATCGACAAATCGATGGCGCGATATAAGTTAATAAATCGCCCCAGCTTAATGTACATGCTTACATGTGTATGATTGTCGGCTTTTGTTTGTTTTTTGTAAGCTCTTTCCATGACACAATTCTATTAAGTCTTTGTTGCTTGCCTATCTACCTTGTGAAAGCAAAACATAAACATACATTTATTTAAAGAATTTTCTCCTTTCATCACCACACTTGGGCTGTGCAAACACTTTTACTTTTATTCAGCGTGCAAAAAAGATTACGTATACGCCATGGTCTACCTATTTTGACTCTATCTTTTCCACTCCTTTTGCTGCCTGTCCTTGGCTGCTGGTTGCTGATATGTATAGTAGCTTGCTCTGTCGCAGTATATTTCGTCATAACCGGCAATGTCACAATATGTTATGAAACCTTATAACTAATTCATTTGACCTAACCTATGAATATTCAACGCAAAGCCATGCTCTCTTACTCAGCATCACTACAATGCGCCATCCATGGATTTTGCTATGTAACTACTTTATTTATATTTGCTCTTTTTGTTTGTACCCAGTAAAAAATTTTCCACGTGCCTTTTCTTACCGCATTCTTCTTATATTGCAATAATTGCCAAGTTGTAAAGCATTGTCCTACTGGATTTTGTTTATTTGCCCTAGGAAGGTCGCAATTTTTTAGGTCATGCTAAAAATTAAGTTTTATTTTTGTATATATTTCCCTTTATGCACGCAAAGCTGCTGTTATAAGCCAGTTATCCTTTTGCTTGGTGTACCCTCTGCTTTGTCAACCTTTTGTTATCGTATATCTGTTTATTTTTTATTTTTCTATTTGTTGTGCTTAAACTTTTGTATACGTCTATCTATTCCCGTTCAATGTTATACTTTTCCTTTGTTTTCTTGCTGTCAAAAATATTAAATTATCTTCCTGATTAAATTCATTAAATATTTTGCTATGTTGGTAGAGAAAGATTGTTTGCTATGCTATTTTTAGTTCTTGTACCTAATTTAATTGTGTGTAGGTGAGTGTTGTTTTAGTGAGTAAGTTGTTGTTTTGTGTTTATTATGTTTGTGTTAATTTATAAGGGTTGCTTATCAAGCAATAACAAATTGTGAGATTACGTATACGCCGTGTCGTACCTATTTTTGCTCTATCTTATTTGCGCAGAAAGCAGAGTGGATGCGAGAAGCGTTGATTTGGTTTTAAGATGGGTAGCATGAACTTTATTTCTTATGAAAAATTGTTAAAGTTGTCAAAGTGCCAGCAGTATTTAAAGCTTTTCAAGTATATAAAATCAGATATCGATTAACGTCCAGCAAAGTTAATGGCAGACAATCTGCGCTCGCCTTAGGCACAGTGAGAACGAGATGTGGTGCTATGAGCACTGTTTCCTAGGTAAAATTTTTGTGTAGAAAAGTTGTAAAAGAGTTAGCAGGTATTGGTGCTGTAAAATTTTGGGAAAATGTGTACTGTGGCAGTGAAAAGTAATGAATAGGTCTAGGCCTAATCTTACCTCCGTTTGCAAATTTTTTTCTTGTCGTTGAATAAAAGTTAATTTGCTGCCCTAATAAAATAAGCTTTTCGGCACAAATTTTTTGATGTATATACATTATGTCGTTGTTGTGGCATAAACATATTCCCCGAAGTTTCAGAGTGCTGCCTATGTAGATGGTCCTTTGCCATCTTTACCTACGGTGAGCGTTAGCATAGTGCTTGGAAGTGGTATGCTATATTGGGTAATATAGAACTAATAGCGTTTTCTTTTCTGGCTAAAGTATTACGCTTTTTGTACGCCGCGCAAGGGTTGTTGTTCTATTGTAAAAAACAGGCAACACCTTTAAGGGGTATTTCGTTCTTTTGTGAAAATCGTTACACTTTTACCCTGTATAAAATGGCGGTGTGGCAGTGCAACTCTGTGAAACTCTCAATTCGCTTTTAAGTTCCACATACACTCTGTTAATATGGGTGCACAAATCACCTACCCAGATTGAGCATTAACGAGTTTCAAAAATTGCTTCGCTCTGCTCATCTACGTCACAGTTGAGCTAAAGGAAAATGACGTAAGTAATTGCCCATAAAAAAGAGCTGATCTAATGTTTACATGCGCAATGCGCAATCTTCTTGTGTGATTTGTGATATGAGTGAATATGGTGAGTTGAAATGTTCTTTGTGTGCACTATAAATGTTGAATATTTTCTGCGGTAGGAGTAACTCTATTAAGGCTTTACCATTTACTTAGGCAAAAATTTATTTCAGAGAAGAAAACGCTATAAGGTTAAAGAGCGATAAGAGATATTGGCATGCTCTATGGAGTACAGAATTTAAGCGCTAGTGCAGTGACATGAGCGAAATCAGGCAGCAAGTCAGTAAGTGTAAAATTTGCAAAGATGGAAACACTATACAATGGTATAACAAGAATAATGTGAAATGATGGAGAAATATAATAAATGTAAAGAAGACAAAAGAACAGAAGAGGAGGAAGAAAAAGCAGTCAAACAATAATGTCGATAATGATTTTTACGACAATGACGATACTTAAGGTTATACATACGGTTGAGGAAGCCAAGAAAAGGCAAGGAAAGGAAAGAGTAGAATCAAAACGGAAGCCGAAACCAAAACCGAATGGGACATTATCGCAGAGTTAAAGGTTTGCCATCAATTAGGTATTGATTTGTTATTGACGGGATATAAATGTGTTATTCAATTATTACCACCGAGCTATGGGTTTGTTATCTGTGTGTTATCGGTCGTAGATTTTTAAAGGAAAACATATATATCGATTACTTTTAAAAAAGTTATCGATATATTAACAAAAACTTCATGATTTGTGGACGTAATGTTTTAAATTTGTTGTATGGATATTATCGATTGTTATTTAAGGATACTACCGTTTGTTCTTTTGTCGAACTTGACTTGTTATCAAAAGTTAGTTCTTCATTATAGATATGTTATCAAATATTATTAATTTGTTTTCGAAAACTATCGGAATATTGTGAAAAAAATTATCGATATTTTATCAAATCGAAAATCTGATGAGTTTTTATTGAAGAGTTAGTTTTTATAACCGATATGTTATCAAAAAATTATGGATTTGCTATCAAAAAGTAAACGGCATATTGTCAAAAACATTTTAGAAAAATTATTGATATTTGATCAAAAAGTAACAGATTTCTTTTCGCAAAGTACGCGATTTATATTCAAAAAGTTCACAAAGAATAGCGGATGTAGACAATCATAGAAAAAATATCGATACACTATCAAATAGATTATTATTTTTATCGGTATGTCACCGATTAGTGACCGATTATCACGCAAAGTATACTTTTACGCTAGTGTCTACCTAATCTAAGAATCCTGCACCCTACAACATTCATACGCTTTCATGCTAACATTAATACAAATACCGTTTTACGGTAGCCTACTAGAAAAATTTTACGATAACATGCCAATGTGCTTTCACCCCAATATGCTGAAGCTGTTGCTTTTAAAGTTTAATTTTTGTTTTCGCCAAACTAGTATGTGGAAACAAATACAGGGGATTAAAAAACTAACAAAAAAAATTTTAAAATAACAATTTTTGCTTTTTTGCAAGGCTTAGTAACAAGGCCCTCTAACATAAGTTTCACTACCGCTTCCAAGCAGTTATCACAAGATAAGTCGATATTTTGCTTTTGCTCACGAAAAGGGACTCTAGGCCTCCTAATATTAACTTAAGTGGCCGCCGTGTTGTGGTGATAGCGGGCTCCGCCCAACATACACCAAAGATCCTGGATTCAACTCCCAGGCGAAGCAGCATCACAAGTTTATAAAAGAAGTCTCTTCGCCCCTCGGCAGTGATTTGGCAAGCACTCTAAGTGTATTTCTGCCATGAAAAGCTTATCAGTGAGAACTCGTCTGCTGAGAGCTTTGGAGACAAAATAAGGGAAAATCGCCATTTAGCAAAATGAACCAAGGGTAACACTAGAATGTGTTTGTATGACATGTGTATCAAATGGAAGGTGTTTTTGATTATTTAAAACGTAGTGGGCCTTAGTTCCATAGGTGGACGCTTTTCGAAAAAGTGGGCGTGGTCATAGTCGGATTTCGGCCATATTTTTGTACCAAGGTGAAGTGACTTCAGATAAGTACGTGAACTAAGTTTAGTTAAGATATATCGTTTTTTGCGCAAGTTATCGTGTTAACGGCCGAGCGAAAGGACAGACGGCCGACTGTGTATAAAAACTGGGCGTGGCTTCAACCGATTTCACCCATTTTCACAGAAAACAGTTATCGTCATATAATCTATGTCGCTACCAAATTTCATAAGGATTGCTAAATTTTTATTCGACTTATGGCGTTTAAAAGTATTCTAGACGAATTAAATGAAAAAGGGCGGAGCCACGCCCATTTTTGAATTTTCTTTTAGTTTTGTATTTTCTTGCACCATATCATTACTGGAGTCGAATGTTGACATAATTTACTTTTATACTGTAAAGATATTAAATTTTTTGTTAAAATTTGACTTAAAAAAATTTTTTTTAAAGTGGGCGTGTTCGTCATCCGATTTCGCTAATTTTTATTTAGCACACATATAGTAATAGGAGTAACGTACCTAACAAATTTCATCATGATATCTTCAACGACTGCCAAATTACAGCTTGCAAAACTTTTAAATTACCTGCTTTTAAAAGTGGGCGGTGCCACGCCCATTGTCCAAAATTTTTCTAATTTTCCATTTTGCGTCATAAGGTCAACACACCTACCAAATTTCATCGCTTTATCCGTCTTTGGTAATGAATTATAGCACTTTTTCAGTTTTTCGAAATTTTCGATATCGAAAAAGTGGGAGTGGTTGTGGTCCGATTTCGTTCATTTTAAATAGCGATCTCAGATGAGCGCCCAGGAACCTACATACCGTTTATGCCGTACGGACTATCGTTATGCGAACAAAGTTATTATACTCTGGGAGCTCTGCTCAGCTGAGTGTAATTAAGAAAGGAGCACCACGCAAAGTAGAAAAGAAACTAAAGTTTAATTAAAGTTATATGATTCAATAAGCTTTTGAAGTCGAACACCTGTTATTCAATCTTTTAGCATTTGAAATAATAATAATTTTAAAATCTTCCAAAAGAGCATTTAATTTTGAATAAAATTCAATATGCAAATCTTTGCTTATAAACATACAAATATACAAACATATTTGCCTATACACACACCACATTCATACTCGCACGTTCAGCTTAATCTCTTATTAATCTGCTATTCCTCTTGAGAGACGCACACGTGCACAACAACAAATCACTGTAAATTCGTTGTTGCCGCTGGTGTGCTACACATTTCCTTCAACCATCAACACATTGGCAGGCAGCAAATTAGAGCACCGGTATAAGAGAAGGTAGCTCTGTCAGCATTAAATTGCTGCTAAGCACAAAATTTTGAGCTACCAAGCAGCTGCTGCTTACAGTAAGCTAATATGAAAGCTGGAAGGCATTTTAAGTAGAAATATTTTTATACCCAGCTGTACTTGTACACAGGGTATTGTAACTTTGATTGCATAACGGTTGGTTGTACAGGTATGAAGGAATCGAGATGTATATAGAATTTCATATATCGAAATCATCAGAGTTGAAAAAAAAATTGATTAAGCCATGTCCGTACGCCTGTCCGTTAATATGATAACTTGAGCAAATATTGAGATATCATCACCAGATTCGGTAAACGGGCTTATCTGGACCCAGGATAGATTGGTATTGAAGATAAGTGAAATCAGACGATAACCACGCCTACTTTTTCGATATCGAAAATTTTGAAAAGGGGAAATAATTAGATAATTCAAAAACTGATAACACTTAAAATTTGGTAGGTGGATTGCTTTTATGACGAAAAGCATTAATTTTAGAATACTGGCGTGGCAAGAAGAAAATTTGAGATTTTAACAACCCATAAATCCAAAGCCGTTAAATATATAACACTGAAATTTGGCACAGACACTATCCTTGCCAAGTTATATATACTGTGTGAAGATAGTCAAAATCGGGCAAAGACCACGCTCACTTTTCCTAAAGGTCTACCATTAACAAAGTTTGCAATAACTCTATGGTATTTAACTACATTTGTTTGATATTCTAACTAAATAGTGGTATGGTTGAACTAAGAAAAAACTTAGACAAAATTTTAAAAAAATTTCCAAATACTTTTAATGCCACAACTTAAACAAAAACCCCCAATCCGATCGAAATTTGGCATAAACATTTAGTTTATAGCTACAATTATTTGCTCTAAAAATGAGGGAAATCCACAGAATGCCACTCCTACTTCAGCGTTTCAAGTGCACAGCTGGGGATGTAATGTTCTTACTTGTTAGTTATAAATTGATGTACAATTGTTTGTTCCTACATTGCTCGTACGACTTTAACGTTAGGGTACATTTATAGATCTCTCATTTCGTACTGCTTTTACTGCTTATAAAAAGCATTGAATTTCTGTTAGCAATAAACTTAGCTGAAGCAATATATTACACTGTACAACCACGCACATTCCGCACGTCATTTGATATCACTGAACACAAGCTCCACCGTCCCTCTGTAACCAATTTAAGAAGCGTTAAGTAGTTGCAGCATTTTCACAAATTCTGAGTGATGAAATGCGTAAGCAAATTCTTTACCCAAAACTACTAAGTTATATAAGTAAACGTTAAAAGCGAGTGATGCGTGTACAGGTGGAAATGAGTCGTTACAATTTAGAGCAATTTTGCTGAGCAGATTTAGCTTGGCAAAGTTAGAGAATGGTAAATCACGTTAAATCTGTTGAAATAGGTAAGCTTATTTTCTTTTATGTACGCAAAAATTATGCTAAATAAAAATGCTCTAAGTAAGGCACGCGAATCTCTAACGTTGTTTACTTAAGCGCATGTAAGGGAATGAAATTGAAAGAAAATATAGGCACATGAGCATAGCTACGTATAATAGACTAGCGCGATAAAAGGTGCGAAAAGCCGAAATACTAGTGTAACATATTTTGAGAGGTTTTTATTTGGTGTATCCTTCATAAAACCACCGAATTAATTTTTGAAGTCAACTTCTTGGAACAGAGCGTCAGATTATTGTTGCAACGCAAATGGAAAAATTTGACAGATGCAATTGCAGATTCCATGTTGCGCCGATACGCTTCCGATTACAACTACATTTATAATAATGTAAAAGATATTATTGCAGCTTTGATTGTTATTTTTCGTTAATTCTTTACCACGAATTTTCCTCAGTATAAGAATATCCCTTTCCGTTCTTATGATATCACGCGTTTGCGCTGATACGTTTTGCGTTATTAAGCCGTTACGCTACTGCTCCAGTATGATATTATGCTAGTGCGCTTTAGAGGCTCCGACCTTTACGTTACTACTTTGCTACGCTTTCACGAAGCACTGCTACAACAAAAACAACAACCACGAGGATGAGAGTGTATTTTAAACTTTTATGAGAATATATTTTGGATATGCATATATTTGAAAAAGATTTAGCTTTCATAGAATTATTCTTCTTTCGCATTCAATAAAATTTAATCAAAGCGCTTTCTTTCCTTTTTTATATCCAGCTGCATTCGGACAAAGAAAATAAGGTCCTGTCCTTACAATCGATGGCGAGCATGGAAGGAGGAATAATAATGAGCTTATCAGCTTTATACAAATTTGAAAATAAAACAGCTTAAAAAGCAAAAAGGCTTCGTAGGCTACAATTTAAAATCAGATAAGTATGGAGACCTTCACTGAGCTATAAGAAGCAGCTAAAGCGGGACAGGGATAGCTGATGGGACTTTTTACAAAGCAGCTTAATTGCATAGGCGGTTGCTTTAATGAGACTTAGGGAGAGTTTTCTGAGAAAAAATTAATGAGACGGTTAACTTGAGATCAACTTTAACTGCAGTCTAAGCTTGCGCAGAAGAACCGGACATTAATCTCAAAGCAGTTTTTGTTACTGTAACTCCTCTCCAAAAGTTTAAGGGAGTGTCGCAGTTCTGTAAGGCGCGATAACCTCCGAAGAGATTTTAGGGCGAGCTTCTCTTCCAATTTGCGTCGTGTTCCTTTTAATTTTGCTACACATTGGCGGGAAGGGACCTACTTATTTAATGCCGACAAAGAGCAGAATCTGCAAGGCAGATGAGTTTTCACTGAAATGCTTTTCATGGCAGAAATACACTCGGAGCGCTTGCCAAACACTGGCGAGTTGCGATCACGCTTAAAAAGTTGTCTTCTAATTGAAAAAACTGGTTTCTAACATTCCACCACGTCAGTCAGACTTATGCTAGAAAAAATTCAGCACATGCCGGTACTAGCACTTTTTTTACGCACGGAACCTTGGTGTGTGTGAAATTTTGACGCCTCTTACGACACGCAAGCTTGCAGGCAAATCTACAAAAAATAATTACCTATTTTTCCATGCGCACGGAAATTTCTATGTCAAATCGCCCGTCCAT
>JARSSU010000295.1:0-15216 GCA_029619165.1 Eurosta solidaginis | reverse complement strand
TCGTAACAATATAAAAATGAGACTCCTTGCCATTTTCTTCGCTTTGAAGCGATGAGAGTTGTAAATCCTCCTTTGAGAATTTCTCAACTTTTTGAGTCCTTTAACATTCAACAAACTTTGCTTGGCAAAATATAGGAGCTGCCATAAATTTAACTTATTTGTCGGCGAAGCATCAAAATATTTACAAAACGTTTTGGTTGCGTGCCTACGCTTTGACGACGCCATACGAAAAACAATCAAACGCCTTGCGTTATCTTTGCTTTGAAGCGACCAAAGCGTTTATATAATTTTGCTTTATACATTTTTGTAAACAGCCATAAAAGTGAAAATTTTCACGCTTTATATTTTGTTAAGATTCTCTAGATCTTTTTCACTCTAATTTAAATAAATTTTGCTTTTGGTCTCTTTCCGCATTGTTGGAGGCTGCAAATCTTCTATTATTTATATTTCCGCGGAAATATATGCAACTATTTCATCTGTTAAAACTACAAAGTTTTAGTAAACTATCAAATGCAACTAAGCTTAAAGTACTCTTAGGTAACAAAAATGCAACTCTAGACCTGAGATTTGCATCAGGTGAGCGAGGCTGTTTCGCTTAGTTGACACACTGGTATCTGTTAAATCTGTTTTAAAATAAATTCCATCGCCAAAAATCTGTAAAACAAAATCAAAAGTATGCAACATTTATCGATAATAGCCTAACTTCTACGTTCGTTGTATACACAAACAAAGCGAAGTTACCTGCGTTCTTGAGCCGCTGTAGGTTATTCACCATGGAACATGGAAGTAAGCGTGGGATTCACCACGTGGTAAGAAAATTTTCTCATATAAAATGGCATGGTGAATCCCATACCCGCGTAGTAATCGCATGGAATTGCTAGAGCGGTTCGTATCCGTAGTTCTTGCAGTTCGTTAATATGCAATATAAATATCTATGGTTACAAGCAACAATCGCCTAAGTCTCAGACTCCACGGATAGGTACCGCTGTAGCTAGGCCGGATTTGTCTGGGACTTAGTCTTTTATTGCTTGTGAACACAAATCTTTACCGATAACTCTGTTATCGATTAATTTATCGAATTCTCACAAAGTATTGCATTGTCATCGGAGTTATACATGCGTGCAAAATTTCAGCTCAATCGGACACCGGGAAGTGTATCAAATTTAACTTGCAAAATTTGATTACAGACAACAGCCAAGTGAAACTAAATAAAAGCTTATAAAAAGTGTTACGCTTTTTGTACGCCGCGCGAGCTTGTAAATATATTTTGTTCTATTCTAAAAAGCAGGTAACGCCTTTACGGGGTATTTCGTTCTTTTGTGAAAATTGTTGCCTGCTCGCAATGCAAAAGCGTTACACTATTACCCTGCATAAAAGGGCGGGGTGGCAGTGCTACTCTGCTAAACCAGCTGATCGTGACAATTTATTTTCGTAACTTCACAAATTTTTAGCGAAGAAAATTGAAATGAAGGAAGTAATTGCTAATGAATTTTTATTATCATTGACAGCGCGTTTGTGAAAATCAGCTAAGACACCGTGAAGCCATTTATGTTCTTTGTATGCTAAGAAACTTTTCGCGATTTCTGCCCCATTTAAACAGCTAGAAGCTTAAAATTTCACCAAATGCTTACGTATATATCTATATATATAAAAATCAAGTTCTCTGTGTGTGTGTTCGCTATGGAAACGTTTTTTGCAACACTTCAATCATCGCCAAATTTTGGCTATAGGTTCCTTCGATCAACACGAAGGTTTTAGGCTAAAAATAATTTCGATATGTAAAAGGGGCGTGGCACCTCCCATACAAATCGAAACTTTGGTACTGCATAACTATGAAGGTATACTTGCCAGAACATTGAAATTCAGTAAGGAGTTACATATATGGAGTCAATCCCTAACACCACAAAGAAAATGTGGAATTGGGAAAAAGGGGGCGTGGCACCTCCCATACAAATGGAATATATCATACTGCATATCTCTAGACGTAGTAATGGTAGGATAATGAAAATTGGTAAAGAGCTATAGACGTTAAGTCCTAACATCTCCAGTAAAATGTGCAATTGGGAAAAAAGGGGCGTGGCACCTTCCCTACAAATGGGATTTTTCAGAACTATGGGTACCGTACAAACTTAGGTTATTTTAACACCTAAAGTCTGACTGCATTGTTGAGTTTGGCTGTTATTCCTGTTGGACGTTTAGCTTCAGTCTATCGACATCTATAGAGCGGTACGCAGATCACAAGAAAGTAAAAATTCCATATAAAAGACGCTCAAGAAATGCTCAAGAAAATTCTTTGTGTCGAATTTTCTTGAGTTAGTACGCAGTTTACAAGAAATTTAGTACGATATTTTACTACTATTTTTCCTTCAAATTTGCATACGGCAACACATATTTCTTGAAGAAAAAAGGTAAACGAACTTGAAAAATTAGGTAAGCACATGATTTTTTAATTTTTCTGCAATAAATAATAATTATTTTATTTCAGAAATGGAAATAACAGTAGCTGCAGCACCAAAACGCAAAAAGCGCATAGTGAATTTCACGGCGGAGGAGAAACGGGCACTTATAAGGGATGTGACAATCTTTACATTTCTTTTGTTTATGTGCTCTTCTTCTTGCTTGCTTTCACTATTCACCGTGGATTTTTAAACGTCAAAATTACTTCCATACTACTATTTTTCACGCAAGAAAAAAAGCTAAATTTTTCTTGAGCAATTACTTGTGATCTGCGTACCGCTCTTATATATGTGACCCGGCCTATGAAAAGGTGGCTTATGACTCAAAAAAACGAAAACTACTAAGAAACTGAAGAAATGCATTGTTTATCTTTAACAGCTGTTTCTCGCAATTTTTTTCTTGAGTCATAAGCCACCTTTTCATAGGCCGTGTCATACATAAAAATCAAATTCTTTGTGTGTTCCCTATGGAAACGTATATCCCACATTTCAATCATCACCAAATTTTGGCTATAGGTTCCTTCGATCAAGACGAAGGTTTTCATATTTCAGAATTAAGAATTTTAAATTAAATTTCTTTTGGCTATGCGAACGAGCAATCTTAGCTCCCAAAAATGATCATGTTAACAAAATCAATGATCGCATTCAAAACCAAATTCCTGGTGAAGTGACGAAATATAATAAATCAATCGACACATTTACAGATGAAGATCAAATTGTGAATTATCCAATTAAATTTCTTAACTCTATAGTACCACCTATAATGCCTGCGCATATATGTATGTACATATTAACTTTGAAAATTGGCTCACCAATCGGAATTTAAACCCACAAAAATTATGCAATGGAACCAGACTTTGCGTTAAGAAATTAATGTCGAATGTAATCGAAGCAACAATCGGCAGGGGTAAAAGCAAAGGTGAAGATGTGCTTATACCACAGATCCCAATGATTCCTACAGATTTGCCATTCAATTTTAAGCGCTTACAGTTTCCTGTACGCCTTGCTTTTGCAATTACAATCAACAAAGCACAAGGACAATCGCTTACTGTTTCAAGATTAAATTTAGAGTCCGTGCTTTTCCCATGGCCAGTTATATGTTGCTTGCTCTAGAGTTGAAACGCCAAAAATTTGTTTATATTTGCACCGAACGAAAAAACCAAAAAAAATTGCCGTCTTTCAGTGAGTTTTACAGCAGAGCCGCCACACAAATACTAAAACAATTGCATAGTGTGTGTAAAATTGAGTGACAACTCCCCACAGTGTGCTAAAAGAAAATGTGGAATATATGCAACTATTTCATCTGTTAAAACTACAAAGTTTTAGTAAACTATCAAATGCAACTAAGCTTAAAGTACTCTTAGGTAACAAAAATGCAACTCTAGACCTGAGATTTGCATCAGGTGAGCGAGGCTGTTTGTAATTTTGACATTTATCGCTTAGTTGACACACTGGTACTGTACACAAAGATAAAACCACGCAACTCTGGTACAAACCATTAAATATTGTTCAAAAATGGATTACATACATACATATGTATGTATGCCGCGCGACCAAAAACGTCACATTTAGGTGCGCGAGTGCTGTAAGGATAAAGAGAATAATATGCAAAAAAACACGGTATACTTTGATTAATTTGAAGAAATATTTTTTGATCAAAGTAAATACATATGTGACCCGGCCTACGAAAAGGTGGCTTATGACTCAAAATAGAAATTGCGAGAAACAGCTGTTTTTTTTGAGTCATAAGCCACCTTTTCATAGGCCGGGTCACATATATTAGCTGCGTTTTTTTTTACATCTATAGACGTTTACGCTTAAACTTTATATGGACTGCTAAGCGTCAACCTTTAAATACACATCTGAAATTGCTGCGCATAAAATTTGTACTACTACATTTCAATACGCATTATATTCAGATGTAACTGAAATATGTGTTTTTGTTTCAGCCCTCTACACTAATTCTATGTATTCTATATGTGTCCACAATTCATCGCAACTGATTTAGCTATATGTTATACCCTTATGGCCATCAGAGGGTTGTGTCTCCGCTTTTCGGTATAACCTGTGGCTGCAGCTAGTTATTTAACCACTGCCGCTAGATGGTCCCCTAAGCATTATCTAAGAGGATAGGGTTTTGTTTTCACGCGCAAACGTAAACGTATACGCGTGTATAAAAAAACACGGCTTTTATATGGACTGCTAAGCGACAAACTTTAAATACACCTCTGAAATTGCTACGCATAAATTAGTACTACTAAATTTCAATACGCCTTATACTCAGATGTAACTGAAATATGTGTCGGTGTTTCACCCTCTGCACTAATTCTATGTATTCTATGCGCGTCCACTATTTATCACAACTGATTAGCTATATGTTATACACATAAATACAACAGAAGGTTGTGTCTCCGCTTTTCGGTACACCCTGTGCTGTAGCTAGTTGTTTAACCATTGCCACTAGATGGGTATCCTAAACATTATCTAAGCGAGGATAGGCGTTAAAAAAAACACGGCTATTGTATCTTACTTATTGTAATGCAGAGCCGGCCAAAAGTTGCACATTGTGCAATTGAGTTCGTATTTTCACACAGACATTAACGATGTCCGATCACGATCGTTTGCTTTCGCTTGTCACCCACTAAAATCAACAGTGAATGCAAAAGGAAAAGTCCATGCTACTTTTTGGGCACATACAAACAATATGCTGCAAGGTTTAAGTTACTTTTAATACGTTTTAGTTAGTATTCCCTGCAAAAATTGTTGGATTACGTGTTCCATTTTCTTCATGTTGGAGTACTCTAACAATACTCCTTTGCAATGCGTTTGCGGACAACCATCAGCCGATCTTTGCTCGTTTTTAACGACCGTGATCACGACACGATGACGATCGAACAGAGTTGCCAAAAGTAAAATATTGCATACAAATAACTGATAATAAAATTTTACTATGGCAACTCTGATAAAATGCAACCGCGCACTGGTTTTATGTATACATCCCTGCAAAAATCGCGAGTACTCCATGCATGCATGTATGGAGTACTCTCTATGGACCAACCGAGTGCTCAAAATTAACCACAATTCATACACAAAATATGGTCCAATTAACATTGCGATGTCCTAGGACTAGACCATATACTCCAGCTCCGCATTACATCAGAGTAATCCATGGAGTACCCACAGTCCAATAAACATCGTGTAGTGATTACAATCGTTAAAAACGAGAAATGATCGGCTTACAATATGTTCGTGTAGAAACATGAGTTGGTCCATTGCTGTATTACAGTGGAGCACAATGGTAAGTACTCCGGTGGACCACATGATCCAACGATTTTTGCAGGGATACTATAGTATAGAGAAATATTAGTTTCTTTATTCACGCAAAAGCTAAATAACATAGGAATATTCGTAGTAGTTTCGTTCGTAGTTTCTTTATTCACGCAAATGCTAAATAACATAAGAATATTCGCAGTAAAAAATATAAAAGTTGTATTGCCCCTCTTCATTTACTTTCATTTTAAATTAAATTCACTCCGATAATTCTTTCCGACACAATTCCTCTTTAGTACTTTGGCATATGATCCTCTGTGGGTGCTCCATGGAGTACTACAGTGAAAGTACTTTGGAAAGTACTATCACGTATGTACTCTATGGAATACTCACAAACAAAGCGAGAGTGGGATCACCTACTCCTCTCCTAGGACATCGCAATGTTAATTGGAGCACATTTTTTGTATGAATACAGATTAGTTTGGAATACTCCTATACTCCAGGAGTATTCCTTACATACTTCTTTTTTAAAAAAGTTGTATCTGGCTAGCTCGACCTCCGCGTTCTTAGTTATATGAATCTTTTTATATATAGAACAGTTTGGAAAACACAAAAAACCTGATTATTTAGTAATATAATACACCAGAATAAGAAATAGACGTGTAGGAACGGATAAAAATTAAAAAAAAAAATTTTTTAATGGCGTGGCACCGCCACTTGTGATAAATCGAATTTACAAATATTAATAATCATAAATCAAAAATCGTTAAGAACCTTCGTATAAAATTCGCAGAGAGGTGCCCTTACTGATAGGGAATGCTTTGGAGAACATTGACGAAATCGGTTAAGGCCCACCCTACTTTTATATAAAAATTTTAGAAGGGTCGTGAAGAATAAAATAAGCTATATCCTTGCCAAAAAAGAGCTTTATAGCAATGTATTTACTGTGCCCATGGATTATAACAACTTAAATGAAAAAAAGATGGGCGTGGCAAAGCCGCCCCTTTAATGATAACCATTTTCTAATGTTTCCAAAGCAGTACTCGATAATAAAATGGGGTACATAAATTGTTCCTATAGTATAAAATATTTCTAGTACAAATACGGGATCGCTTAAGGCCACCACAAATTAGTATAAACGGAAGTTTCAAGGGTCTTAAGATTAGAATAATAACAATAATTAGCAAAAAATAGTTTTGAATAAATTTATGTTTCACTTATCAGGTTTATTGTAAAAGGGAAGGGGAGACATTGTTTTAAAAAAAAAAAACGGGCGGTGCACGTGTTATGTAGAAAAGTGATTTACCTGAAATGAAATGTGCAATTGAAGCTCACGCTGAGAATATAATGTTCGGCTTACACCCAAAACAAAAAAAAAACAAAAAAAAATTAGACATCTTTACTTGTTATTATTTCCTATAGATACTTTAATATAGATGTGTGAAAATCCTGATATCGTATCACCGTTCAACCCTGCTAGAAAGCAATCGCGAAAATTTGTTCATAATTGTAATATTGTAATATTTCCTTCTTCTGTCCATTCTGAAAAATCTAGCAAAAATCAGTTTCTTAAAATCTTTTAATTTTAATTCCATTTGGTGAGTATTTGCTATCTCCGTGTGTTGATTTATGTCAGAACTGTCCAGTATATATGTACGTGCAAAGTTCCGCTGTCGCTCTCGGTGAGGTAGCGAGGGAGACGCAGTCAAAGGGACGGGTTGAGCTCCTTGCGCCCGACTGCGTTTCTCCGTCAGCAATTGTGGCGCTTTACCGTAGTCTCCTGTCGCGGTGACTGTGGTCCTTTGTTATCGTCGTCCGTAAGTGCAGGGTGAGACAGCTTCGGGAAGAGTCGGAGCTGGCGGCCGGCGGGCGAGAGGCGGGAGAGGGGCCTGCGGTATAGGTGCTAATCTTGGGCCCTAATGCTGGGGGGGGGGGGGGGAGAGTGGAGAGGAGGGGGGTGTTTCTCTTCCATGTCTCCCTTCACTATCTTGCTTTCTATACATTTCCTCCACCTATCTACTCATCGCCTCTCTCCCCCCATTCACCATTTTTATTCCTCCCTTTCCCATCTCTTTATCCCCACCCCTGGCTGCTCCATATTTCTTTTAATTTCCTGTTCCTTTTCCCAATGCATCCCTTACCGCCTACAGGAGTCGTTATCCCCCTTCTCCCTTCCTCTCTTTACTCCGCCCTTCCCCCTCCCTCAGACTCCTCTCTAGCTCTGTTCTCACATGTCTGTGTTACAACCACCCCCCTCTAACCTTCTAGTTTTTTTTGCCACATTACTATCCCCCTCTTTCCCTCATCGCTGATAGTCTTCCTTTTTCCCGTCCCCCTCTCCGCTTCCCCCTTTCCTTGACTCCCATTCCATTCCTTTGCTTTCTCACCTTCTTTTCTCCCTCATCACCCTACTCATACATGATGGCTCGCTAGTTACTCCGCAGCTGCCAAATGGATCCCGAAATACTCCGTCGCGATCTATCGGTGCGGATCCAAAAAACTATCCTAGTAAATGATACTCGGATAGGTACCCCTATAGATGATGCCCGAATTAGTTGCCAAAATGACCCCGACTAGAATCTCGGACGGATCCACGAAAACCTCCAGAATATGTTCCAAAGGGACGCGCCCAAGTGATCCCGAAAAAGTCCGCGCATGACCCCGACAGAATCTCGGACGGATCCCGAAAACGCATCCAAGAAAATGATTCCAAAAGGGACCTCTCCCAAAAGATCCGAAAAGTCCCGAACTGACCCTGAACGGGTATCTGTCCGGACGGGGACCCCAGAACCATCCATGAAAGGGATGGCCGAAAGGGCCCTTAAACCCAAAGGATCCTGCGTGTTAGTAGAGTAAAAGTCCCGAAATGACCGCCGAGGGATCCGCGGACGGATCCGCAGAAACCATCCAGAAGATGATCCGGGGGGCGAAATAGTCCCTAAGAAGTCCGTAAATGTTCCTGACGGGAATCTCAGATGGTCCCTATACTGACGGCCGACGGGATCCTCGGACAGATCCCGAAATCCATCCAGGAATGATCTTGGCCTCAAATGATCGCGAAATAGTTTTCGCAAAAAAAGTCCAGCAATTACCCTGACGGGATCCCGGATGAATCGCTGAAAACCATGCCTTAAATGATCCCATAAAATAAGTCGCCGAAATGACCCTGCGACGAATCTCGGACGGATCCTAAACACCATCCTAGAAATGATGAATGGAAGGTCCGCAAATTGATTCGCGAAAAGTCTGAAATGACCCGCGACGGGATTACGCGTACAGATCCCTGAAAACCATCCAGAAATGATGGCGAAAGGGTCAAAAAAAAAAAAAGGAAAAAACTCTCAAATGATTCGCGTTCAGCTGAGAAAAAGTCCGGAAATGACGCCCAACGGGATCTCCGCGGACTGATCCCGAAATATCTATCCAGAAATGATGCCGGAAAGGTCCCAATGATGATCGCCTTAATATCCCTAAATGACCCTGGAAGGACGCCCGAGCGGATTCCGGAAACTATCGCAGGGAAATATAGCGCGAAAGGTTCGCTCAATTATCCCCTAATAGAGTGCGCGAAATGACCCTCGGAAGGGATCCCGACGGATCCCGAAAACTATCGCATAACTAATGGCGAAAGGGTCGCGCTAAAGATCCCGTATTAGTGGCGAAAAGTCTCGAAATGACGCACGACGGGATCGACCGGACGGATCGCATAAAACGCATCTGAATGTATGTCCGAAAGTACGCCTAAATGTATCCGCGAAAAAGTCCTGAATTGACGGCACGACGGGATCGCCACGAATCCGTCAACTAACACATCCAGAAACGATGCCGGAGAGGCACGCCAAATTGATTCCCAAAAAGTCCCGTAAGCATAACCGCGACGGTATCCGAGCTAATGAACGGATACCGAAAACCATCCAGAATGTGCCGAAAGGTTCCATCAAATGATCATCCCCTAATAAGTCCCGAAATAACGCTGACGGGATCCCGTAGCGGACCCCGAGTAACCATCCATGAATGATGCCGAAGAGGTTCGCCGTCAAATGCTCCGTATCATTCAGGAGAAAAGTCCCGAAATAGACCCCGACGGGATCGCCGGACGAATCCTAAAAATCCATCCAGAAAGCGTATGCCTGGAAGGACCTCAAATGATCGCGAAAAATCGCCGAAATAGACCCCGACGGGATCGCCTAACGGATACGCGAAAACTCGATGTCGGAAAGATGGCCAGAAAGGTTCGGGCCTCAAACGATCCCGTATTTAGTCGATAAAAAGTCCGAAATAACCCCTGACGGTATTCCGGATGGGGGGATGCAAAGAAAAGTAAAAAACCCGAAAACCATCTATAACTGATGGGCATGAAGGGTGCTCGAGAATGACTCGCCGAATTAGTTCCGAATGACCCTGATAGGATCCCGCGGACGGTCGCGCTAAAACTAAGGGAAGCTCACACAACCTCGCAAAATGATGCCTACATAGGGACCGCATATGATTTCTCGCTAAAAAGTCTCGAAATGACCGCTGGACGGATTCATCGAAAACCATGCGCGAGAAATATGGGCGGAAGGACTCGGCGCATATGATCTCTCGTAAAAGTCCTCGAAATGACCCCGACGGATCTCCAGACGGATCCGAAACATCCAGAAATGATGACGCTTAGGTACGTAATACTCAAATTATCCCGAAATGACCCGTCGCGATCCTCGACGGATTCGGCCTCGAAAACTATTCGAAATGATGCCGGTAAAATTATCCCTAATAGTCCCGAAATGACCCTGACGGATGCCCGGACGGACGGAGCGCCGAGAACCATCGGCAGAAATGATGCGCTGAAAGGGTACCCCAATATGATCGCTGGTTTAGTCCTGAGTGAAAAAGTCCCGAAATGACGGCCGATCGGGATGCCAGCGGACGGATCGCTCGAAAAACGAATTCCTATGAGAGATGATCCGCGTAAAGGTTTCGATATGAGCCATATCAACCATGTAAATGAAGGCAGCAGGCGCGTTGGAGCGATGGCACAAGTAGTTACATAGTAAACTATACGGTACATTCGTAAGTGTGTTGGTCTAAACTATGTGAAACAGCGTGTTGATATATATATAAATCTAGATTGAAGAGGTGGATGGGCGGGAAGGTGAGTCTTGGAAGTGGTGAGTAGAGACCACTGATCGTTTGGAAACAAATTGTTTAGATCTCGATCTTGGTTGTGTGTATGCGGCCTAAGATATCGACATAAGTTATAACTAAGGTTGAATATGTTGCGTTGTGATGTGTGGATAGGAATAATTTGATATATAAGTGAATACGTTCAAGGTAACATTTATCAATCGGTTACCAGAGTTGGGTTTGAAGAATTGTGGGCTCTTTGAATCCGTTGTCGTGGGGGCACTCGGCGGACAGGTTTGTCACTACTCTTTTGTAAGTTCTTCTTTTACCCTATCGTGTGTGCATGGTAACTGCAGTGTTTTGCTTAGATTAATTGGTGTGCGTTCTTATTGTGGACGTTGCGCGCAGCGTGCTATACTGTCTCGTCAAGTGCGGGATATTATAATGTGATTAGAAAATTAGTAAAAAAGGGAATATTGTTCTGGATGAGGGGGTTCGTGGATCGAACGCACAGGCTGATGTAGCCCCATTTCTATTGCTTCGAAAAAGATTTCGCTATATGATGCGGGTTAGAGACCTACGTTATTGTGGGCTGTTGTTGCCGGCCTACAGAGCCAACATTGTGCGTCTTAGTGACCCTATGCAAATCGCGTGTAGCGCTTTTGGCGTGATTCAGTCACCAAAGTGACGAAAATAACATAATTAAATTATAACTGTTGCCTACAGGGGGCGGGGACTGTCCCCACCTCTTTTGGTTCACAAACACATACAAATAGTTGGATCCTGAGTGTCAGAATACAGATTCTCTTCTAGAGCTATTGGGCATACTTACTTACTTAATCGGCGCTTAATCCGTCTAACAACAGACTGTGTTATGGCGTCCAACAATGGCGCGCCAGTCGCTCCTGCTGAATCTAGTCTTTTATCCGCCAACCGGCGCAATTGAGTCACACGCAGGGTAGTTTAAATGGCGTTTTCCACCTGGTCCTGTCCAACGGATGAGTGGGGGCGCAGCCCTCTAAGAACCTCTGTTTTCTTTGCTGAAATAGGCGGTTCGATAGAAACACTTTCTTGGCGGAGCATCATCTTCATTCGACATAAAGCATGGCCTAGCCAGCGCAGCCGCGGCGTTAATTCGCTGGACTATGTTGATGTCTGCGTATAGCATCGTACAGGTCTCATCATTAGAATCTTCTTCGGTACTCGCGCATCGCCAACACAGCGTAGCGGTGCCATACAATCTTATTGAAAAACGAAGAGACGAGATCAACTTTTTCTCTCGACTTATTAACTCTTGACCCTCCCTAAAGCCGCTCATCTGCTGGTGTCGCTGGTCCAGTGCATCTGCCCCTACACTATAGTCCATATAGCAGGGTACGGGTAGCGATACGTGACTGTATAGATATTAGTATGCATTGTCGTTTGAAAAGCGCCGAGAGTAGACTTTACTTTTCAATGCCTACCTAGTCCAAAGTAGCATTTATTGGCAAGATTGATTCTTCGCTGGATTTCAGTGCTGATGTTGTTGCTAAATGTTGATGCTGGTTCCCAAATAACGAAGTCTTTTACTATTTCGAAATTATGGCTGCCAACAGTAGCGTGGTTGCCAATGCGCATATGCGCTGACCTCTTGCTCGATGACAGCAGTACTTCGTTTTGTCCTCATTCACCATCAAACCATCTTTACCGCTTCTTTTTCCAGCTTGGAGTAAGCAGAACTAACAGCAGCGGGTGTTTAGTGCCGATGATATGCAATGTCATCAGCGATATGCCAGTAATTGGCACGCTTTTATAGTATATATTGTTCCAGTGCGGTTAAGTTCTGCAGCTAGTATAATTTTCTCCAGCATAAATTAAAGAAAATCGCACGATAGGGGTACACCCTGTCTGAAACCTCGTTTAGGTTCGAACGGCTCGGAGAAGGTCCTTAGCCCAATTCTGACTGAGCTGATGCGTGTTGCTCAACGTCATTTTGGCACGAGGCGTCTAAGTTTGCACGTGGAAAAAACCCAAATGCAGACATAGCGCATATAGGCAGCTCCTTTCGTGCTGTCGAGAGGCGGCTTTGAAAAGTTGCGACGAAGAGGTGCATGTGGTGTCGAGTCTCTTATCACGAGGTTTTTCGCGGCCAAGATTTGCTGCAGCAGTGAAAATCTGGTCGATGTTTACGAGTTTAGCGACGGTCTGAAGCCGCACTGATAAGGTCCGATCAGCCGGTTCACGGCTGGGCTTCAATCTTCGCACAATACACTTGAAAGGACGCTATATGCGATGATTAAGAGGCAGGCTGATTCGCACGATAGTTGGTGCATTTTGCAGTATCCCCCTTCCTTGTGGACTGGGCAAAGAACACTTAGATTCCACCGTCGGGCTATGCTTTCGTCCGCCATATTTTGGTCTAAGAAGTCTGCTGCAGCGCCTTACCACTCGCTCGCGCGCCGACTTGAATAGGCTCCGGCAGGCAATCCCAAGCAGGCGCCCACGGCCTTCGTGTTGTTTTTCAAAGACACATGGTTATTGCTATTGCTAACTTGAGTCATAATCGATAGTGGGGAATCGGGTTCTTCATCTCTGCGCGGTGAATTGCTGTCCGCAGTATCCATTTCGGAGTCGGGCAGAGAAGTGTTTTCCTCTCCTATAATCTGAAGCACTCTCTGACATGCAGTTACTAAGGTCGTGGCCGTTTATCATATGAAAAAAAAACTAGCAGGAGTTTGCCTGCCTGTCTAAAACCTTCGCGTCTGTCGCCGGTATTTTTTGGTAGAATTTTCAGGGCGTTATTCCTCTGGACTTGTGAGGCTCAGCTCCTGGGCGCACGCAGGCGCCTTTCTGCTTCTGGCTTTTTTCTTTTTTTTCCACTCACACGATCAGCGTTCACCACACACTCGATCTTGTCGCGCTGCGCTTTAACGTAGCCTGTAGTACAGGCGTCTTTTCTTTCGGTTGGCAACGCGGCTTCTTCAACATCATACAGTTGTTTTTATTCGTGGCCGCCGGTAACCATTTTTTCTCGTCGCGCTTTAGTATGGAAGTGGCTTTGGAGTATGATTGTGCCCTCAGCGAGCGAGGTCGTGTAGAGTCGAGTTGGGCGAAACATCATTGGCAGTCTGTTGTGAATTGAAGCTTTCTGCTATTGGCTATATGTGTGCACAATGTTCATCTCTAAATCGGTCCAGGCCGTTCTGGCATGATATGAGTCACAAAGACAAACGTCTGGACAAAAATATCCTATTAAGCATCTTCAGCATCTCTAAACTTTGCCATTATAATATATATTAGTATTGTTGGCCACTGAAAAAATCATAGAGATCGGTGGTATATAAAGTATATACATATGGTAGGTGATATATATATAAATATATAAGTAGTATATATATATTAGTATATATATAGGGGTCATTTTTCGCAATTTTAGCCTCCATTTTATACAGTTTTGTCCTTAGAAAGCTTCAAATTATCACGCGATGGCTTACGTATATAGCTAGTATTGTTGTTCTGAAAAAATCATAGAATGGTTGTATATATAGTAAGTATCTCTCATACAAACCTTTTTTCAGATAAGAAACTTTCACGGGGGGGGCATATGGGGCTAAAAACGCCTATTTTAACGAGCTATAAGGCTTAAAATTTTCACTCGATTGCTTTTACGTATGTATAGCATATTTGTTGTGTCAAAAATCATTAGAGTGTCGGTGATATATATAATATATGATATAGATGGTATATATAGTATATATATATTTTTTTGCGATTTCGGGGCCCATCTTAAACAGCTAGTGAAACCTTCAAATTGCTTCTCAAATGCTTACGCGTATGCATATAATTTGATTGTCTTGAAAAAATCATTGAGATCGGGAGTACACATAGTATATATCCTCATACACTGCGTACCGATTGTCTCATATAAAAAAACTTTGCGTAATTAATTGCCTCGATTTTTAGAGAGCTAGAGTACTTCAAATTTGCAACGAATTGGTTACGTATATAGCATATATTGTTGTCTGAAAAATATCATATAGATCGTGGTTATATATAGTATATATGTGGTGGTATGTATACGGTGATAGTATATGTAGATATATATATAATACATTTTTCGCACTTATAGCAGGCCCCATTTTAAAAAGCGAGAAAGTTGCTCCAAAATTCACGCGAATGCTTGACGTCTAATAATGCATATACTAGTTGTCTGAAAAAATCATAGAGATCGGTGTATATATATTTATATTATCTCATAATTCCACACAGACGCTGCCTGTACAGATACCGAAACTTTGCGAAATTTCTGCCACGACTTTAACAGCTAGAAGGCTTCAAAATTTCACCAGATGCTTAGCGTATCTTAAGCATAATCTTGTTGTCTGAAAATAATCGTAGAAAGGTT